>WKFP01013516.1:51708-62587 GCA_011057875.1 Pterocles orientalis | reverse complement strand
AACAACAACAACAAAAAAAACCCCAAAACAAACCAAAAAAAACCCCAAAACAAACCAAAAAAAACCCCAAAACAAACCAAAAAAAACCCCAAAACAAACCAAAAAAAACCCCAAAACAAACCAAAAAACCCCAAAACAAAAACCACTCAAAGACATCAGAAAGTGTTCTTTTATCCTATGCAAAAGTTAAACTCTGCAGCATCCAGGAGACTCCCAAACCGGAGCTCTGGGCCCTGTTATTTAGAAAATGAGAACTCCACCTAGAGCAGCCTATGAAGAGAAGGCATAAAAGGCTGGTTAACCGAATTAATCTACTTCTCTTTCCCCCCCTAATAACAGTGCCCTGAGGCATAACCCGCACAGAAGATTGTCTGCGAGTCACGCTTTGAAGCGAGCAGGGAAAGGAAGCCCGGTGGGAGTCTGCTGCATTTGTTACAGCGCTGGGACACGCTCGTCTGTAAATATATTTATTTTGGCTTTTGGGATCTTGAACGATCTGAAATATTATGTTTGCAACAAGCCCGGGATACGTGCAGCCCTGTAACACCGAAGCTGGAAGCGCCAGGAATACTTTCCTGCAAGTTTGTTGTAAGATACGGGAACACATCCGTTATCTCCCATCCATCATTTATGGTCCAGCGACATACCAGGGAGCACGCTGGGAATTTCTGTGGGTTTTCTGTTTGTTTGCTTTTCATTCTGAGGAAAACTCGGGATTTGCAGCGATAATTTCACCACAGATCTCACCTTGCGGAGCGGGTTTCCGTAGAGCTCCGGCAATTCACGCCAGCCCTCGCCAGCAGCCCCGGCGCGGGGTCTCCTTGGACCGAGGGATGCTGCACCGGCAAACCCAGGCTGGCAAAACACCGCCTTGCTCATCGCACTACGACTGGCAGAAATTAAAGTCGCAGAAGCGTAAATGCCGTGTATTAACGCACACACACCATGAAGATATTAGCTGGTTTTTTTTTCTGAGACTGTGCAGCTCATGCTGTTCCTTAAATGTAAAAATCTGGCGCCAGGGCTCCCAGCGTTGTTGGGTTTGTGGTGCAGGTGAGGTTCCACATATCAGCTCAGGAGACGAGACCTTTCTACATCTTTTAACTAAAAAAACACAGAGTCTACAGGGACACTTCCCCCTGCAGTCTGGCCCATGGAGAAAAAGGCGGACACAGGACAGGTCAACATTTTGCTCCGGAAGCAGATATTTTACCCTACCCCAAAAAATCAAAATCTTTTCTGGGTTTTACAGCCAAGTCTTGGAAGACAAAAGGCATTTCCCCGGGCGGTCTGGCCTTTCCCTTAGCTCCAGCATCCTCCAACAGACTCAGAAAGTCCCAGCCACCACCAGGCTCGGGGACTCTACCCCAAGAGACAACCCCAGAGGTCCCAAAGGCGCATCTGGTCAGCATCATCATAAAAACCACGCAGAATGTTGTTAAGACAGCATCATTCCGTATATTGTGGGAAACAGAACATGTAAGTCTTTCTAAAGCCCATTTTGCCCCCAAAAGAGTCTCAGAGAACATCATGCTTCTACCAAAACAATTCCAGAGTTTCCCTCACCTTCTCTTCACTTCAAGATTTTAGTAACCAACAGAAACAATTCTCAAAAAAATCAAGAAGCAGGGGAGTACAACAGCATTTCCCCAGGACAGGGCTGCCCCTAAGCCCAGTCACACCCCACCAGCTCCAGCCCTGCCTCGCTGCCCTTGGGCTGTTGCATGAGAAACAGAAACTGAAACCCAAGAGAAACAAAAGCAACCCAGATTTACCTCCACCTGAGCCAAGCAGAGTTCTCAAAAATTCTCAAAAACACACCTTAACACAAAAATTATATTTTAAATATGCTTCTTGATTTTTGCATTTAAAGCAACCACAAACAATTTACAAGCATCCCCCAGCAAAATAACAGCTTTTTTTTCTACTTCCCATCCCCACGAGCTTACCTAAACTCTCCTGTCCCCAGAACTCCACCAGCACACCTTACTCCACCTTCCCAAGACCTGCCCAGCTCTACCCCACCTGCTAATGAAGGAAATTGCCCAGGACCCTCCTCCCCACGGGCACCCTCCTCCTCCTCCCCCAGGTGGGCACACCAGCACGAGGATGGTGATTGCCATCGCCACCACCTGTGAGATAAGGGGCCAGTTCTTGTGGGGTGCAGCTGGAGCCCCAGCAGCTATCCCCAGGAGCAATGTGACCATGTAGCCTGCAAACAAGCCTGGGAGGAAGGAGGCTCTGGCAAAATAAGAGGATGTAAAAGCCCTTAAAAGCCTCCCAAACTGTGATGCACTCCAAGAGTCACAAAGAAATCAATACAGCTTTGCACACAGCAGCTTAATGCTCCGCTGCTGATCCGTGGATGCTGAAAAATTCCTAGTCTTGCACCTTCCTAAAGTTTTTTCAACCAACACGATTTTGAACACTTCAAATAATTTAAATAAGAGGTTGAAATTATGATCTTGGTTGGTTTTTGTTTGTTTGTTTGTTTTCAACAGCCAAACCCTAAAAAGAGCAAGTTTAAGAACAATTTTGTGATTTCAGTCGAAAAGAAGGGATGCTGCCCTTGCACCCTCTCTGCAATGGGAACATGAATGTTTGCACCACCCAGGCCAGCCCTGCGCTGAGCTCCAGGCACCTGGAAGAGGAGTCAGCACCACCCTGTCCAGGTCCTACTTCTTCTCTAGGGACCATATTACTTCTGCAATTCTTCTTTCCCAGAATAAACTCGTTGCAGTTGATTACAGAACGGTAGGTGCTGTGGTTCTGCCTGCAAAGATCATGGAGGAAACATCCCCAAGCCACCACTGCAGGCTCCCACCACTCCCCGCGGAGTCACCTTCCACACAGGTGAGCAAACGGAGTCATTTTGCTGGGAAAGGCAGAAATAACTCTTGGAGGTGGAGCTGCTTGCAGGCAGTTTGCTGCTATTTCATTCTCCCTTTTCCATCCAAAGCCCAGGACAGTTAATCTATTGCCACCATGAGTTTTCCTTGGGAACCAGGCACTGGATTCCCCATCCCACCCAGCCATCAGCCCAGGTTACTCAATGCCTCCTTGCAAAACCCGAGCGTCTCCCCGTATTTCCGCCGGCAGAGCCTTCCCCTCCATCCCCCGTCTCAAAGATTCCGCTGCCGTGCACTAAACGACCCCGCTTCGCTGGCAGGCGCTTGCTGGATTTTAGGCTGTGAATGGCACCATTACTCCCGTTTATAAGGATAACATCACAATTAAGAACGTATGAATAATTTAGAAATGAGTAAGGAGCATTTAGTTTCCCGTTCCGCCTGCTGAAGAGGCTTTAAAACGCCGGGTCTTTATTTTATCGCAAAACATGGGCTTGTCTTGGTGCAAGGGATGAAAAGTTTCAGGCTTTAGTTCAAACCCTTTAATCTCACAAATAAGTGCCTTCGGTGAGCACCTTGTTATCTCCTAAAGCCTCCGCGGGGCTGTTCTCAGGCTTGGTCTGGTTCCAAGCTTCGCACCTTATCCTAGGTGAGCCGAAGGAGACAAAGGGGATGCCGCCCGAGGAAATCGCGACTCAACGGAGCTTTCCTCCTTAAACCCTTACTCGTGCTGTGGGCGAATATTACGGAACGCGCTCGTTTCGCCTCAATAAATAATGGTGTATAATTAAAATTCCATTCCGCTGTTGAGAAGAGTGTGATAAACTGTTTGTGAATTGGTAATTCTATTTATTAAAAACAGGGGCATTAATTTTGACACGTTGAATTATAACGCAGACAAACAGATCTTGTGTTTTAATTAAATGCTTCTGTTTGATGAGGGGTTTTTATATTAAGATTTAACACCAGATCCTGCAATCCGTGTGGGGTACGGTTCCAGGAGGGTGCCCCGGGGAGCTGGGAGCCTCTGAGCCACTCTCAGTGTTTTGGGGACCCTGAGCAGAGCCCCCCATGTCCCTCCAGATGGGTATCCCCCCTCCAGGGCTGGGACTGACCTCCCTTCGCCAGCACTTTTACCTGCTTCTCCTTCTTTTCCCATGCTTTAATGATGTTTCTAGGCTGCTACTACATTTCTTATTTTCTAATACCAAAGCAGAGCTGAATATTTAAAAAAAAAAAAAATACAAAAAACCACCATACCGCTTTGAGGTTTCTTTCACATTAAGCTACATTTAATATTCATTTCACATTTTTTTTCTATTAATTAAAAGTAAACCGTGTATTGTATGGTACATTATCCCTCTAACAGCCCCATGTGGAGATCATGAAGTGGAAGACTAATGGTGTAGACTTTAGCATTTAGTTTTAACCAGAATAATTTACATATCTGTGAGAAGAGTCCGAGGCATGTGTAAATAAGCAGAACTCGGAGATATCGAGACCCTTGCTTAGTTTGCTATGGACTGGAGAGCCATGGGCTGTGCATTTATTCCATCAGTCAGCTAATTTAATGAGACTTTATACAGCTTCCATTTCTGCAGAAGACACAAAACTTATTATTAAGGAGAGGCATGTGGCAGTAAGAAAAATGTGTTTGTTTGCTTTTTTATTCTATTACCCCCAAGTAGCAAAGGTGATCCTATTCACTGTTCATTAAAGTTTACCTTTATAATTTATCAAAGGAGACAGATATCAACAGCTTTATGCTGAGATTTCAAAATTCGAGACTGATTAAAATTTAATGTAAAAGGCCACAGATTTGGGGTGGGTTTTCAAGAAAAATAACTTCCCGAGTGGAGAGGTTTCATTAATGTGCATCTCTGGTAGAAGGCACTAGAAAGCAGGGCAGAGGCACGGCCCAGGCGCTGAAATGCCTTTTTCACTTTGAAAATCTGCATGGCTCTTTTAGCACAAGTTTTGAGAAAAAAAAAAAGTTCTGTTGGAAGACGGGTGAGCTCTGCCCTGAGCACCCGCCAGCAGACGGGGGAGATAACCGGCTGCTCCGGAGGCACCGTGTGTGCCCATCAGGAACCACCAGGGAAGCAGGAATGACAAAGAATAAATATTGAAAAGCCGGGAGAATTTTGATTGGATTAGTCATATTTTGGGGAAAAACAAAAAAACCCAGGAAAACACCAAATTCAATGACTTGGCTACCTCTGAAGAACAGCTTCTACTGGGAAAGATAAAAAAAATCAAATTTTTTATACAGGTATTTCAAAGCTAGCCAGTGCGGGTGGGTTTTTGTCTTGAAACAGTGTTTTCCTTTCCAATTTGCTTACTCTTCTGGTCTTCAAAACCTTACTAAAATGGAACAAGAAGGGTTTTCATTCAAATGATACAACCTAAATGGCTTCTTTTCTCTTTTAAGTGTGGTCAGTGAATTGAGAAATCAGTCAGGGCCATCACGTCACGTGGAAGAACTAGAACAAATCCTACTCCAGGTTATTTATGATAGGGTTTGGGGGTTTGTGTTACTGCTGGTTAAGCAAAATACCCACAACTATGGACAGGGATTGGAACAACACAAGTACGTTTTCCAAATTTATTTGCTTTTGTTTTTTTTTCTTCTTACAGTTCAAGTATTTTTGGAAAATTAATAAAAATAAGTTTGGAAACAGAGGAAATTGAGAGGACAAAGAGCTGCCTTTTAGTAACTGAAAACTCCTCTCAAGTGAAATGCGGTTGATCTTTCTGAACACAAATTTCAGGAAATCTGAAGTTGTACAAGCCTCCAAGAACACAAAAGTAACCTGGGCTTTCTAAGAAAACCACATGAAGAGTGAGAAGTCCATCTGCAGTCGGGTCATCAATTCTCCTTTCCAAGCCCTGCTGGTCCCTGCCCAGTGAACGTTCTCCTCCCCTCCACTGAGCACGGCGTGAACGCCCGGTGAGGCTCTCCTGCGTGTAGCGATCGCCTAATACAGCAGCCGTCCTCTGGAATTCTGTGTGATTCACTGCTGTGACCTCTTCTGTTGTGTCCCAGCTATGGTGCCCATCACTCCTTGCCTTTCCCAGACAAGATGTTGGGTGCAGGGGATGCATTGGTTGCAGGAGACGAGTTGGGTGCAGGGGATGCATTGGTTGCAGGAGACGAGTTGGGTGCAGGTGATACATTGGTTGCAGGAGATGCATTGGGTGCAGGGGATGCATTGGGTGCAGGGGATGAAGAAAGAATTCAACAAAGACAAACCTGCTGTGCTGGGCTGCCCTTCAACCCATCCCTGCGCCCGGTCCCCTGAGAACAGGCAGAACTCATCACACAGAGCCAGCTGGGCTCTTTGGCTGATGCTCCTGGCAGCCAGGCACCAGTGACCACGTTTGGTAACTCTACCAAAAAAAAAAAAATTGGCGTTATTCATAACAACTCAGAAGAAACATTCAGTGAGAAACACGCCCCTCTCTTCAACTCCTGTGAGTCTTTGCTGGACTGCCTTTGCATGGCAATGCTTTCCCAAAACCATGTGCAGATTTGTCAAAAAGCATCTTTTCTGAAGGATTCACCACCATTTTTATATGTCGTTCTTGTTGAGTTCTTGCACAAAAGGGAAGGCAACAGAGGTAGCAGTCTGTCTCCGCTACGGGATTAGTCCCATGAATCTCGTTTGGATAACAAGAATACAGCCTGCTTATGGCTTCAGTTAAAGACTTCCCGAGTGAGAAATGGTGAAGGATTGCAGAATCTAGTCTTCAGCTAAACTGAAAAAGTGACGCTGGTCTCTCTGTCGACACAAGGAGTCTGTTGATGAGAATTGGACTGCGCAAGCACGCCCGGCAGACGGGGTCCAGCCTGGTCCCATCAGCTCTTGCATCTCTTATGTTCCTAAATTCAACCATAAGACGTTTTTTTTTCATAGATACTATAATGGCAGAATTTAAAAGGACTGAAGCAAATTCTAAAAAAATACATACATGCAGAGACAAGTCTGCGTATCCAAATGTTTACCACGGCTGTAACATAGTTCCACGTGATGGATTTGCAGCATCGTGTGCGACACTAAATTCCCTGCGAACTCAGAGTTTACAATCCAGACAAGATGGACAAAGAGAAAAAAAACCTAAACTAGATGAGATTTTTTTTTAAAAAGGAGAAGGAAGAAAAGGAAGAAAACAAGTAGTTGAAAAATATTAAATACTAAGCAGCTTTAACTACCAGTAGTTTCAGTCAAAAGAATAACCTAAGTCCCTCTTTGAGTAAGAATCGTGGCTGGTTTGTACTATTTTTTGCTGGGATTCTGCTTTTTGGAGCTAACAGGATGCTGGAATAGCAGAGCCCATCTTTCTGTGCATTTCCGAAGCTTTGTGAGCATGCTTTTCCAGTTTCAGATTTTTTAGCAATTAGTTTGCAGATGTCACTGAATAAATGGCGTTCATTCCTTAGGCAGGAGCCGTACCTGTTAACCATCGCAGCGTATTCCAGCTTTAAAGCCGAGCTTGATGTGCACAGCATGCTCAAAAACTGCACTCACAGTTCAAATGAGCTGGATTACAGACCATGACCACTGAGACCCTCACATGACAAAGCCTTTGTGTAATTAATATGCAGGGTAAAATGCTCCCTGGACGGCTGCTAAAGCGATTTAAATCATGCACATAAAAAATGTAATCACAAATTTAGCATGGTGGACATTGTAGTCACACTGTGCTTGATTGCATAGAAGGTTCCAAGTGTGTTTTAAATGTCCTTTAAGATTGAGATTAGGACTTGTACTTACAAGATGCATATTAATCTAAAACTCAACATTTTTCAGTGTGGGATCACAGTAGGAGAACATTATGGGCAATAGAGGTTCATTCTAATCCCAGTAGGTAATTACACTTTGAAATAATATTCTTTAATTAAATCTTGTTTGCAGTTGATTGATTTAAACACTAAATCTAAAAACCTAAATTTGAGGTTTTATCAATTTTTGATGCTTATTGCACAGAACTTGGGCTTTAATTGATGTTTCTGAAGTTTTTAAAGCTCTTGTCCACCGTATCCTGGCTGTATTTATTGTAATTACCAACATCATTCTTTTGCACTGTAGACAACTTCCACCAGAAGCCTGATCACTTTAAATACTTTTAAACCGTAAAATCCACGATACAAGTTTTCTACGTGAGGAGGCCAGCGTTTCACTAAGGTTCTTTCATAAAGCATCCTGTTTATACCACAAAAGCTGTTTTCAAAGCCTTGGAGAAGAGACTCTGCTTTCGGAACACCCATCCTTCGCTGTACGGTGATGGAACGCCGATGACACGCAGCCAACGGCACAGGGAGGGTCCTGGCAGAACAGGGGTTAAATTTGAGGAGCAGTATCTATGCACCTTAGACATGAGGTCTGGCCACCTCTGCCACAAGTGTGTTGGTTCCCCACTCCAAGCCCTTTCTAGGGCTCCGGTGCATCCCTGGGGACATGGAGCTTTGGGAGGGGACGAGGCTCCTGCCACCGGCTCAAAGGATTTGGACCCAAAGCCGGCGCAAAGAGGATTTGTCTGTTCAGGCTTTTTCCTAAGTGATCAGGCACACAGGAAGGGTACAGGTGCCCTGTTCAGGTGGGAGTTTAATTACAATCATGGAATGGCTTAGGTTGAAGGGACCTTAAAGCCCACCCAGTGCCACCCCCTGCCATGGGCAGGGACACCTCCCACTAGCCCAGGTTGCCCAAAGCCTCATCCAGCCTGGCCTTGAACCCCTCCAGGGATGGGGCATCCACAGCTTCTCTCATTGGGCACTTACAACACGCAGTATACCTGTTTCACTGGAATTTTGTGCGTGTTAATGTCCATCACGGCAGACGCGACACACAACTGCTCTTGGGTGCCATAACACTTATTAACATGATGATCTTAGAGACGTGCAAGAGTACCAGGCCAGCCTCTTGCTGTGCTGCTACAGTCATAGCAAGTACACCTAAAGACTAATTAAAACAACACACAAATGCTCACTACTTATCAAGGAATGGTGCCTTCCGTGTGCTCCCCCTGCCCAGGACAGGGCGCGGGAGCCCAGCACCTCCAATGCCCCACCACCAGCTTTGGGGCATCTCTGCGAGCTCCGTGCAGAGGCGTAATCCTGGGTCCAGCTCGTTTAGGATCTAGCCATGACCACGTGTTTGGAGTGAAGAAAGATGCAGCGCTGGGGGATGCGGTGCTGCACCCTGGGGGATGTGGAGGACCAGGTTTGTGCACGTCTCGTGGAAAATTACACACATGAAACTTTAAACACACCTCTACAGGGCTGACCTTTTTCAGCGTGCGAAATTCCACATCCAAAACTTCAGGAGTAAGTCGGTCGTGCTGAGAAACGAACTTTAAGAACGTGCTGAGTCTTCCTCCCAGTCCCACCTGGGCGAGGAGAAACGGGCTCGAATTCAAATTTCACTCTGCCACATAACGATGTCATGTACATGCCTTACAGTACATTAAATTCATGATACTATATGTTTAATAACAGAAAATTCACATCTTACTGCAGCTGCATTTGTCATATCTGAGGAAAAAACAAACCGCTGTATGGAATGTTTTATTAAGATGACTTCACTGTTGTGAGAAATGATTAAGTCACTATAAGAGCAAAGTAAGACCACAGGACCTCGTTCCTTGTAGCACTAATATTAATCACACAAATAATATAAGTGTCTTAGAGTAATCCACACTCCCTTAAAATATACATTATACATCCTGAGGGTAAACAGTAACATGACTGACTTGGAATAAATCCCTCAAGCCATAGTGGCCAGAAGAAAGCCATTTATATTCTGACAGGTTAATGTATATTTTGTTATGCGTAACAAATGGAAATATTTACAACACTATCAGAGAGAGCTAAAGAAAAATTAAGTCTCACTAATCAATACATTTCAAGCATGAACTTAAACTCTTTCCAAACCCTACGACGTCCTCGAAGAATTAGCATAAAGTAAACAAGCGTGCTTCTATCAGTTTAGCTGTGGTTACTCATTATCGTTGTATTTAATCTTAAAATTTTTGCATCGATGGCATAAGGTGAAAAAATAAAGAAACTTGAGACGCTTGATGAATTTGCCAACAATGAAATGATTCAAAAATGGGTTAATTCTCTCTAAATAATATTATTTACTGACATTACAATAATAGGGGAAAACAAAAACACGCAAAGAGAAGAACTATGTAAATGACGTCCTCAAAGACCCTCCATACAAGCGGAGAAACTTGCCTGTAACGTGGCAGCAGGAGGTCCCTTGGTCTGTGGCATGGCAGAGCGCCTGTCCAGGCACTGGGCACCGCATTCCCCAATCTCAGCATCGCCCGCCCATGGGGGAGCTCAGGGACAAGGCAACGCATGCCAAGCCGCTCACCGTCTGCAGGCACAGAACAAATACAAAAAAAAAACAGGAAAAATAAACTGACATTGTTTTGAACAAACCAGCAAGTTCTACCCAAAGGTCAGTTGGCAATCCATCAGTGAAACAGTCGGCGTAGTTACTAAAATGTAATGAGTTTAGGAAGTTCTTGTTGTCTGGTTCTTCACCTTTTGCACACACACAAAAAAATCAGATTCCTACTCACATGAGCTTTTGTTGAGATTGGTCATCCCTGCACGGTTCTTGGCCCATACCAACCCATCTCACGCCCTCTCACACCACCCGTGCATGTCGCGGCAGACACCCAGACATGGCTGGTCGTCACAAACACATTGTTTTGGGCTGGATCCTGACAATCAGGAAAACCATGCTCATCTCTAGCTGCTGGGTGTGGAGCTATAAGGAGCTGCCGCCCTGGGACAGACATCGCTTGTGGCAAGACCCATCTCCACCTCCATCCCACGGCAAGAGCTGCCCAGCCATGGGTAAGTCCAGCCCAGGACCAATGGGTCACGCCTTTCGTCAACAGGAAGCTCCAGGACACACCAACGTGCAGACAAGGCGAAGCATCCTTCCTTCTGTTGGCTGGGAGGATCTCCAACAACTCAAAGGAGAGCCCTAGGCACCAGGGTTTTGGGAGAG
>WKFP01013516.1:5030-20737 GCA_011057875.1 Pterocles orientalis | reverse complement strand
GGGGGGGGGGGAAGAAAAGAGAGGGGAAAAAACCCCCCTGAATTACAGGAAAGTGGGAGCCAAGTTGTCTGGCGGCTATGCAGGAGGCAAACCCAAGGTGGGCAGCGAGGAGGGGCTGGGACCAAGGAGGGGGGGTCCCTAAGAGCCCCCCCACCAAACCCTCCCTGCTGCAGCCAGCACCTACCCAGAACTCCACTAAACCGAGCTTCCAAGGAGATATGGAAAGGTCAAAAACAGAGGGGACGTGCCGCCTCCCGCCCCTGCCCATGCCAGCCCCCCTGGGAACCCCTGCCAGCAGCTGCAGCCCCCCAGGACCCTGAGCAGCAGATTTCCCTGTGCACAGGCACCAGCCCCGATTTGCAAATGCAAAACCCTTTTGGGATCAACACTTCTGCTGCATGGACACATCCCTGTCCTCTCCAAAGGCTCTCTGCCCTCCCCAGGACAGCAAACTGGTACCAGCAGATCTGTCAAGCGGCGGCAATATTTGCATTAGCTTTTGCTATAGCAACCCAGCACAGAGGATTTCCCCTCCTAACCACTGCTCCTTTTAACTCCTAATTCTTTAAACCACCAACATTTCATCAAAACCAAGTTTTAAAAATCCCGACTCTTATCGCAGCTAGTACCAGTAATCCTTTTTTCCAGACTAGATGCTTCCAAATCATGTTGCATCTTTCATCTTCCTTGTGATTAATTTCAAGGTCTTTACGGAATCAAGCGAGGTATTTTTTTTCAACCTCTCTGCTTCAGTTTTTCAGGCTTTTAGTCAGTTCTGCTAGTTCAGAGCAGCCATCAAAATCCCACCAGCAGTTTGTGTTCAGCCACTCTGCTAACTCTCGGTTTTAGGAGAAAACCATAACGGCAACCATCTGATTATTTTAACGCATGCCATAATTTAAATCATAACAACTGCAAAAGTCAGGCTATTTTGTTTTATGGATTATCAACAGCCTTATGACCTTGAAAATAGTCGAGTAGACTCACTGATTTTTGCAATTTAACAAAATAGCACATGCAGCGTAATTTTATCAACTTTGCCTAATCTGGCGAAAGTGCAGGGCTCTAAAAATAGATAAATGTCCATTTCACACCCACTTCGCAGCGTGAGGGAAGTCTGCAAAATTATTTGAGAATAGCTGTCGAACCGTTAATATGATGCATTAAAAAAAAAAAACTTTTAAGCATTTGTTTTGCTGCAAGTTAACTGGAGTTCTTTGATACACTAATGACAGAGAGCAGCACTGACCCTCATTTAATTCTTCCCTAAAAAAGTGTGAAAGCCAGGGAAAGGTAAAGAGGAAGAGCACTTAACCTCTGGTGACCAGAGGTGCGCTTGATCTGTTATTTTGCATTCCATACTCTTCAAAGAGCAATATAAACAGAATTATTTATGCCCGGCAAAATGTTGCTTAATTACTTATGCACCACTGTTTGCTTGTATTTTAAGCTCTCTCTACCACCCACAGGCAGACGTTAAACAGCTGCTAAAAGCTAGCTTTAGTCTTGCCTGTTTGAAATTAGCATACTTGAGCTCTGAAAAAACTTTGTTGCCAATTTACATATGCATAGAGACTGATATTTAGACTCACCATATGATATGTCCCTCAAGAGCTTTTCTTATTGCCTCCATCCTCAGGTCTCAACCTAGAGACTGTAAATCTAGCAGGTGATTAATTCTATACCCTTGAGAAACTAGCAATTAGCACTTGCAACCAGTAAAAAATTGTCATTTCAAACCCCTGTTTGCTATGCCCATGTATTTTCTGTGCGCTCACAGCCAGCTCCAAATAGATGCGTACGGCAATAGATTTGCAGCCGCTTCTGTCTCTTTATGTAAAAATATAATATAGCTTCCAGCTCATCAACCTATTAAACACAGGGAAAAAAGATTAAATAATTGGCATTCCTTTTTTTTGTATATATATATAAAATGGGAAGATGCAGCAAGCATGAAAACACTCGACACGATGTTTTATGTCGCCAGACCTTAATCAGCTCATTTCAACACGATGGCTTTGTAGGGTTTACCTGTTTTGTGTCAATTCTTATCTCTGATAGCCGAAATTACCGCACTTCCAGATGTTCTTATGCATTATTGAGGTCTCCTGCAGTAGATGCTGGCAAAGGTAAGATAAGGTTTTATTTCTTTGTAGTAGTCACAACACTGAGATCAAAGGCAGGAAAGTGCAGTGCTTAGTACCGAAAACTATGATGAACTTCACATTTATTTTCAAGTAGAAAATCTGTCACAAACCCGCTCATCAGTTAACTGTTTCAAGTGTAATCCGCCGGGCCAGCGCGGTTTGAAGGTGTGGGGGTGCTGTTCCTAAAAAGACTCTTTTGAGGCTCGTTAAGCGGGTGCTAATCAGCAGCGTGCAGGACAAGAGCAGAGCACGTTGGGCAGCGATGCTGCACCGAGACCCCTGCGGAAAAACTGCCCTGGGGGGAAAGGAGAGGCTGGAGGGGCTTTGGGAGGGGGTCCAGAGCTGAGACACTGCGATGGAGCTGCTTGTGCCACATGCAATCTAAATTTAAAAAAAATATATATTAAAAAAGCCCAAACTTGCTGCTTTGAGCAGAAATTAGTTGTACAGTGCATGGCAGTGAAATGAAAATGTCGGTCCCTTTTAGAGGGGTTTTGCACTCAAATATTTCCATCAGGTTGTACAAATCTGTCTTTTTTACAGGGGGAAACGCTGCTGCCCCGCCCCAGTTTCAGAAGGGCTTTTGAAAAATCCTTGAAGCCTATCAAGGCGAACTTGGACTAAAACGCCTAAAGCCATATTTTTCCCATCGTCTTGGTCAAAAGCAAGGAATTAGTGGTAAATGTAAAAACAGTCACTAATAAAAGGAATTTTTTTTCTCTGCGTTGCACAGTCATTAAGGGGTCTGCTGCAAAAGCCTGCTAGACTTTCTTCCCACTAATTACATCATCAGATCATCATACTGCTAAAATCGGTTGCAGAGTACTCGTACACAACTAAATCCCTGCTTCTAATTACTATTTTAGTCTCTTTTTCCTCGTGACACGTTGGTGATAGATCATTATTTTTTCAGCAATTTGTTCGCATTTATATGCAATATAATTGGATCTGATTAATTATTATGATTAATGACTGCAGAATTTCCTTGCGAAGCTATTAATACTGGTAGTATCAAACGAGAGACACGGACAAATTAAAGCCAGTGGAGCCCTGTTGCTTGTACTGAGGATGCCTGGGCCAAAGTAACCCTTTGCTGTTCGCGGCTCTGCAACAGACGTGGAGGTTTAACGGGTATTTCCCTGCAGATCTCTGTGCTTTCAAGTGGTTTTAAAACACAATCAATGGGTGAGAGACACGGATTTCATTCTTAGGGGGACTGAAATTTAAAATGATACATCTTTGGATATATTTTAAATGAGCTCAGCAGCATTATTGCGGCGACATTGATTTAAAGTCAAGGAACTCTGACGAAAAGAAAAGGCTGAGAAATATTTCTAAATAATTTAGAAATCTAAATTTATCCTTTTTTTTTTTTCAGGTTGGGGGTGCAGCAAAACACGACAACAGAAGCAGTTAATTTCCATTAAACGTTGTCTTACAAAATTTCCAAAGGACATATTTATGTAGGGTGTCCTGGATTTTAAATTACACCCTGGCTTAGAAATAGGATATTACATGTAAAAAAGCAAACAATGACTGAGTAGCTTAGGGGATCGACTTTCCTGCTACCTCTGGGACCTGACTTTAAATCTGTCTTTGAGCAAACTGAAGAAAAATCATTTCAGTCTAATGGCAGCAGCATATAAAGAAAAAAAAAATCAGATAGCAGGAGTTGCACGCAGGTGGCAAAAAGCTTTAGAGAAAAGGGGGTGCAGCATCAGATGAGAGACGGCGATTTTGCCTGGATTACTGTAAAGCTGGAAACGCGGGGACTTTGGATGCGATTTTAATCTGTAATAAGTGACAGCAGTCCTAATCAAACCTGAGTCAAAATAAGGGCACTGGTATTTTGGGTGCAAAGCTACTGAGGAGTTTTTAAAGTGCCTCTTTTAGTCCAACATCAGAAAAAGAGAAAAAAAAAATTGCCTGCCTGCAGTAGGAAGAGAATACCTACTGGGAGATGTTTTTAAAGCATATTAGCTCTTCAGATTCTGAGGAAAACGAAAAGATTGCCCACTTTTCAGCTCCAGGAATTTCCCTGCAACTCAAATATGAGAAAAAGATGATATGTGTGTGTGTGTTGTGAAATGAGAAACTGTGGGCCGCCAATTATTTTGAAAGGATAATCTGTGTGTTATGAAGCAGGTTAAAAGGATGCCTTCCTAAAATACAAAAGCAAAGAAACTCAGCCAAAACGTGTGCAACACTAGTGACCAGGTGCCCGCTTGTCAAAGGGCAAATCAGCCGAATTCACCGCTGCAGCCTGCCAGGAAATTCCAAATTACTCCTGTGCAAGCTGAAAGTCACATCGTACCTGTAAGAAACGATGTGGTTTCTGATGCAAAGTCATCCTGATGGTGTAATTTTGCAGCTGCTGCTGTTCGGTTTTTAGGGACATCTGCCACAGACACGCCGTTGGAACGGGGCTGCTCAGGACACGCATCTGCAGGGAGCTGCTCTGGGACCACGCTTCAGGGCAAATAAGGAGCAGGAATGCAAAGGGAACGTTGCTCGTGTGTTAAGCTGTGCCCCGGTTAGTGTTCGTCACAAAAGACAGGGCGGGACATTCACGTGCAGTAGCTAGAATGAAAAAGTTCAAAAAATTAACAATGGAGCGTTTCGTAGCGTTGTCAAGTGAAACATCTCTGCGATTCCCTTACGAAGATCATGACTTCTGCCGAAATGTTTAACATACGGGTACACTGAACGATTTACAAACAGCGACAACTCAAGGACGATCGAGAAAGGTTTTATTTTAAAAGTTTGGGGTGTGCACTTGTCTTTGTATCCTACATCAATGGGCTACTACTTCTTCTCCAGCACGGTTTTTTATCTAGGCAGCCAGCTGAAGATCTTGAGGTGTGCTCCCCCTCTTTTGAACATCAGTAACTCTTGTTTGTCGGGGAAAAACAATTTCCCAAATGACTGACTCAACAAGATATCCCAAATACACCCAGCCGTTGGTCTTCGCATAGGAGTATATGTGAAACAGAAAATCACAATTTTCCATGCATGTATTTTAAAAACTATCCAGAAAACCACTGCAGCTGCAATCATTTTACAGTATTTTGTCAAGATGGGACACCAAGGTCCTCTGCTCAGTGTCTCTCCAGGCTTAGAAATGATGCTAAGAATTATCGTTGATGGTAATGAGTTGGGTGGAAGAACACAGTTACTCAATATTTGCATGCAAAACTGTCCAAGAGGACTGAAACCCCCCAGGTACTGCACTAAACTCACAGCAAAGATGGTTACTGACCCCGAAGAATTCACACCATAACAGCCAAACAAGACTGCAGATGCAGAAGGCACCATGTGCGGTTCCTCCCATCCTCCTCCGCCAGCAGCCAGACCCTTGGAGAGCTGTTGCTCACCGAGGTATCCCTGACCACTTGCAATGCCACAGGAGAAACCGGTTCTTTCTCCAAGATACAGCCAAAGAAAATCCTGTCCACCCTTGACTGGCCAGATGTCCCCACTAGCCAGAAGGTGACCTGAACGAGCCTTGGACGCAGTGACCGATTATTGTCACCTTCATGGAAGTGCCGGTTCCCTCCGTCAGAAGAAAACAAGCAATGATGAAAAAGGTGTAAGAGCTTTTTAATAGCCTGGAATCACGATTTTTGTCCCCCCCCCACCCCTGGGAGAGCTTTTGCGTGGCGAGGGGAGGAAAGGGAGAAGGAAGACGCACAACATGGCCAGCCACGGGATGCTGCAAGGGAGGCACAAGACGATGCATTCAGAGTGTCCCATTCCCTGCCCGGTGAGTTTTCTTTCTGATCTTGGGGATCTGGAGGGTTTGCATTTATGGATGCAACTGCCGGCAGGAGGTCTCTGGAGATCCACGGCAGCTTGGGGTAGAGGGAAATAACCTTGGAAACCGCGTGTGAAACGGGAACGTTGGCTGGTCCTGAGCCAGAGGATCAGCAGTGGAGACGGTCCCACCACACCAAGCAAAGTCCCCTCTGTACTGAGCGACCCCTGAATTCAGTGCACCCCAGAATCAGGTAAATAGAGATCTCCTCACAACCAAGAGACACACAACGGTGATAAAACACCAACCCAGAACAACGCTTATGGACCTTCCAGCCTTCGGGTGTGTTACAGAGCCAGGAAACACAGTCTGCCATCAGGACACAGATGAAGTGTGAACCTTATTATAATCCGCTATTGTTAATCAAAAACACTTACTTACATCTACTTACATCGCAAGCCAAGCCTCTTGTTTACATTTCAAATCTATTTTTAAATGCTTTTTACCTGACCTTGTCCTCAGGAGACTAATGGACACTAATGCATTATTGCCCAATTAGCAGCACATCAGAACCTCGCCTGCACGAGTCCTCTCTGGGTCTCCAACCTGCCTTCTGCATCGCGCGGGGCGGCATTAGCCCGTCGTGTATGCAGAAGAGATTACCTGAATAAGCACACATCCCTAATCTGAAGATGAAAAACAATGTCCTGAGAGCCTTTAAAATGGTTTCATAGAAAATGAGGGTGAGATTATTTTGTTCTTCTGTTTTCATTTTTCTTGGGGGGGCTTTAATCATTTATTTTTTTTTAATAAAGACAGTTGAGATAAGTGAACTATCAGTTCAGAAGTCACTGAGGAAACAACATTTAGACCACAGTGATAGAACAGGCAAATGTGAGCGTCATAATCTTTTAGCATCTTTTGCATTGTATTAGCAAAACAGAGCATCATCAATCTCCCGGTGTTGTTTTTCACCTGACTACCACCTTTTGCCTTGCACACCCCGAGGAGCGTAATTACCGTCACATAACATATGTACATTGGCTTTGAGGAGAGGGGAATAGAAATTATTTTCATACAGATGGCTCTGGTAAATAGGCAAAGTCATGTGGCTTTTCTTCCTGCAACTTTCTGGAAGTTTTACCCATTTTTCTGTTTAATTTAAAATTGAGGAGAGCGCTAGAGTTTGATGGCACGTGTAACAGATATACATCCAGAATACAAACCTATATATTTTTTGCATCACTCTAGAATTAATAAAGTGACTTTAAACAGAGAAGCTACTATCTGGATGTATTTTCTTGGTAAAGTTGTCTTTCAAAACAGAATATGCCTGGAAGAAGGATGGATGGATGGACGGATAGATAGATGATAGATAGAAATCCACATTTTGAAACACTTACCGACCAAATTTTTAACTTGAGAAGCATGGATTTATATTTTTACTTTTTTTCAGCTATGAAAGATAAGAGCTTGAGTGCACAGCACGAGGCAAAACCTCCACAATAAATAAATGTTCTGGAATGCTGAAGAAATCTGACCTAGACACCCATTATTTCCCAAAACCTGCCACAAACGGACTCCTTAGACCTTAATCTTACCCTAATTTAAGATAAGGGAAGCTGGCAGAGCATCGCTTTGGCTGTAATTATTATCTCCCGAAAAGCAGCGCGGCGTTCTCCAGGGCACGTGCAAGTTAGCAAGATTAGAGTTCAGCAAGAGGCTCCATTCGTTTCCGCCTACAATTCAAGTGTGGATAACATGTTATAGCTACGAAAGGGGAAAAATAATAAATAAATAACCAGGACACACGAACACAGGCATGTCCCTCTGCCTCTCTCTGCTGCACAGGTTCTATCCGCGCTGATTGCGACTCAACCACCCACTAGAAGCCGAGGCCGTAAGCTGAATAGGAAAGGCAGGGACACAGCGCTGCTGGGGATGCTACACCGACAAAAAGGACCTGGGTCAGCACTAGTTGGTTCTGGAAACGTCTCTCCCTGGATGACAAAAGCAGCGCAGGCGTGCTGGGGGTGCCCACGTTCAGGGGAGATGGGCAGAGCCTGATTTTCAATGTTTAAGTGCATTGTAATGACCAAGAAGTTTGCATTATATCCAAAATTAAAGTATTTCTAAGAATTGAAGCAACTACATTAGACATACTAATGTCTCTGAGCTTTTTTCTACCATGAGACCTGTTCAAGAAATCAATAAATTTTATCTGTGCAGTATACAGAAGCCCTCTGAAGCCATGATCCGGTTTCAAGCAGAGAGTGGAGGGGTATCAGCCCATTAGAGGTGGCCGGGTAACTGAGCGTTTTTATACATTTTTAACGTTTATATTTTCATCTTTAGCTCGGAGGCAGCAGTAAGACCTAAAAATCAAACGCTGGATGAGTTTAGACAATGGGGTGTTTAATTCAAGATATCCATCTCGGCATTTGAAAACCTTACAAAGTGTCCGTGGTCTAAAAATTGTCCAGATCCAGCAGCTGCCGAGCCTGCCCTGTGATCTGTTCTTGGTTGTGCAAAGAAACCACCCATCGAAATTCAAGCACGTGCTTAAGGCCAGTCAGTGGCTGTTTTTCCCTCATTAATACAACAAACATAGCTGATATGAAAGGTAGCTGTTCTCTTGCACTAATAAAACCGCAAGACGACAGAGAGAACTTCTCGTGCTCTCTCTAGTTCTTAATCTAATCTGTCAGCGGCAGGAAACTGAATATCAAGTAGGACCAGGAAGGTGGTTTTATCAACGTATAAGGTATTAGTGAGGCCATTAATGGAGCAATCTACCCTCTTCTAGTGTCCACATTTCAAAAAAAAAAAAAACGTTGAAAATTAAAAAAAAAAAGTCCCGAGAAGAGCTATGGGAATGACTAGAGTCTGCAGAGCAGCTACGCAGGGAGAGACACGCTCAGTTTATTTGAAGGAAGGTTAAGAATTGACTTGACCATAACTTAAATTACTTGTGGGAGTTACAAATTCCCGAGAGCAAAGCATTCCTTAATTTGCCAGGCACAGGCTCAAAGGATCCAACACCAGCTGGCAGCTCGAAGGCAGAGATGTTTGGGGTAGAAGTAACTGCACCTTTTTATTCACCGGTAATTAGCTAATAGGAAAACTTTAGCCAGTGACTCCAGCTGCAGGTCTTGTCCTCTAGACTCGTACCCAAACAGATTTGGTTGGGGTACGGCAGCCGTACAGCATCTTACCTGGTGCACGTGGGTGTGCCGAAGGGGAGGAAGAACCACAGAATTCATGCGGTTCCTAAAATTCCAGTGGGATTTGTCTTATTCGGTCTCAAATTTGAAACAATGGAAATATTATACATTTATGGATCTGTTTTATAGCATTGTAAACCAGGACACTTTGTAGGCAGATTTTGGCTGAGCTTTACATTTCTGTTTGAGGTTTTTTTTTCCATAATGAAGCCGTTACAAACTCAAGAGATCTCCATCATCTGCAGCACACCCCAGAAATCCTGGGTGTGCTTTTCCTACGTGTTCGTAAGGAAATAAATGCACATTCATACAGAGCACCTCTCCACGTTCTGTAAAGCACCGACACAATAACGGCAGTGAAAGTCATGAAGTCAGATAATAATAACAATAATAATAATAATAATTAATAATAACAACAATAATAATAATAATAATTTCACATAAACCCACTTTTTTTTCTCCACATTGCTATTAACCCTCTGTCCTCCCAAAGATAACCTGTTTTCCCAGCAGTTCCAACACAGTCACCATTTATGGGATGGTCTGGGGCGCCAGCAGCCCAAACCCAGCCACCCTGGCAGCCAGACCTCCAGCTCCATGTCCTTTGTGGTGGCTCTACAGAATATACACCGCAGGCTATTTACACAGACAAACAAATTGAAACCAGCTCCAAGGGGTTACTGAGTGAAGTTCAAGCACGTTGCTTTCAAATTTCCTTGTAAATAAAAATACATGTGAAAGAAAAGAGCTGGAAGTAGCTCGGTGCATCCCTTGAGCATGGTTCATAGCCCCCAACATACTGCTCTGGTTTTATAAATTAGAAATCTTGTCATCTTATCATAGAGACCAAGGAAATTGTGGCAAACTTTATCTGCTAAGTGAACCCTAATAACCCCAGCTTTAACTTCAAGAAAATTACACTTGGAAACATTTCATAGTCTTGCAGGTTGCTGGAGACATAAAATTCTTTCTTTTCTCCCACCTCTCCAGGAGTTATTAACCCTCCCCGCAGAGCTGCGAATTGTCCCTTCCCACAGATCCCATGCAACGGCAGCGCTGAGGCTTTGGCATCATATTTGGGGTAAAAGCTTACATCAGAGTCATATTAAAACCTTTAACAGCTAATTGAAACAAATCAAAGAAAAAAAAAATCCCAGCCTTTGAAATAAATTTTAAAAAAGTGATATTGCTGTGATGGCTTCCCATGGAACAATTCACAAATGACTTTTTGCGATCAGATGGACGGGACTATTGGATTGCAGCTCTGCACTAAATACCCCCATCCCTCCAGAAGCAGCAGCAGCAGCTATTTAATTTCACAGCGAGGGCTGCCCTCCAGATGCGTTGGCTGATGCGGATTTGCTGCGGACACTGCGGCTGGACTCTGGGCACGGCGCTGGCACCTTCGCAGCACAGAAAACTCAGAGGCCAGCTGGGGATTTACTGGTGCTAAACAGTTCCAGCGCTGCTGACTTTTAACCAGCAGCCTAGGAATATTGCATGGCTATGGATGCTTCTAGAGATGCACAAATATGACAAATTACAAGAGTATTCTGCGGCTTATTTCTGCAAGACAATTTTGAAGCAACCTATAATGCCCAGAAAAAGTGAACATCAAGAAGAAAATATATTATTCAAAAAAATCATGCACATATTTTGTTGTTATTATTTTTATTTAGCAAGCTTTTGGGGTGTGATCTCGTAATGTTTTTTGCAACCGGCTTGGCAGTACTGCAGCTCTGTACCTGCACAAATGGTGGGCCAAAAAAACACCCCAGCGAGGGAATGGCGTGGGAAAGATAAAACGAGCAAACATACCAAAAACTTGGCTTGTGCAATTGAGTTCCAACCATTCACCCAAAAAAACCCTCCCTACTTCAGACAACCAGAGCCTGAGGATCTTTAACGCTCAAGAAGAAGACTCCAGTTGGTCAGAGGAGTCAAATCTCGGGGGCTGTGGGACAGAGATTTATTTTTCCCCAAGTTTTCTCAGATCTCAGGGATGCTGAACCTGTTTCCTTTCAGTATTTTTATTCAATATCTGTTCTATCCTCTGGTGTTGGGGAATTCCAGACTTTTCAAACTTTTTAATTATCATTAAAAATACGGAGCTTTGAGCCCAAACAGGGGTTATAGTTCTTACAGGAGCACCAGAACCCTTCAACGAAGCCAAGCGGCATGCCTTCATGTTTAGGATCAGAACAGACTTTTTCCCAGTCCTGGCAAAAATTAAAATTTCACCCACAGATCCTCCCGGTCCATAACTATCTCATTTGCTGACCTCAGGTCACGCACAGGCTCTGTGTGCACGTTAGAGGGATTTTGACAGTGTGAACAGAGTATCAAGCAAATGGTCAAAAATAGAACTCTACTCGACCAAGCTCCCAAAGGCACAGGGAAAATCCTTCTGCAAGGGAGCCGCACCCGCCTCAAAGGCAAAACGTGGCTGCTGAAAACACTCATCGGGGGTGTCTTAGGAAACATCCTCTCACAATGTTTATCTAGTGAAATACTTCATGTTTAGACAAGGAAATTGGGGGGAAAACATGAATTTGTTGAACTTTCCACTTCAAGCTGAGAGACCTTCAACGTGTTTGCTGCCCCACCAGTAAAAAGTGTAAAAAACGCCCACTTTCAGCTGTTTCACCCAAACCCTGCTCACACAAGTATAAATCACCCCGGGCCAGACCCAAGGATGCTGTGCCGTGTGGGCAGCCCAGGCTTTGCGGGGCAGACCGTGAATGCACAGCCGTGCTCCCCAGGAACGTGATCACGTCATGCAACACGCAATGGAAGCGATCCACCCGTTAATCCATCGCGCAGGATTGCAAAATCCCATTGAAGCCAACACTTCCGCTAGAAACCTTCTCAAGGAGCACGGCACAAGTACAGGATCCAGGAATATATTAAATTAGCGTCAACTTTGTGAACAAAAAACAAAGTCAAAGAACTAATTCACGTGGCCAGACCAGACTGTTAGCAAGAAACACATAACAAAGGACTTCTTCTGCTTAAACAAGGGGAGTTTCTAAGTTTACAGACACATTGCTAGAGCAACCATAAAATCCTTAAGGCTGGAAAAGACCTCGAGGACCATCAAGTCCAAATATAGCCGTCACTTCAGGAAACTCAGGTTTTGTTACAAGAAGAAAAGAACTTCCAGAAGTTCATTTTAAAAAATCCTTAAGGTCCTTTCCAACCCTAACCATTCTATGGGTCTATGATTTCCTACAGAAATCCTCACTGCCATGCAGCCAGAGCGTTCGGTGTCTGTTGCTGTGCCGTCCCAACTCGCTGTGCCGGGCATCCACGGCTGCCGGGTCTTTCCCTGGGGGAAGGATGCTGCGCCATATATCTTCTGCTTTGAAGTACCAAGGTTACATGATTTTTTTTTCCTCAGGCACAAATGACTATAAATTTACAGTACAAAGACCTTCTAGGTGCGTATAAATGCTTTGGAAGCAGCCCTCGAGCCGCACAAAGCTGCCGTACGGGGTGTGGGTTGAGAGGGCCCGTTATTAAAAGAGGGATGAAAACAGGCGGCAATTATACCCAGTTAATCCTCTTAAAACAGGGAGGTATTTCTTCACCACAGTAATTATTTGCACAGGGTGAAAATAACAACCCTATAGAACAAATTAAAACTTTACCTTCAGATGCTACCCCGATTGTTATGCAGATTGCATCATTTCCATGCAGCCAAAAAAAGACCCTTAATACAAGCCCCTCTTCCAATAACCAAGAGTGTGACATCATCACTAAATTAATTATAAGTTCGTTTGATTTATTTTGCCATACACAGTTTCTTCCTACGACTCCGGCCAGCCTCGTATGCTCAAAGCAGATGCGGTCTGAAACCTCTCTGATTAAAAGGGTGAGCAATACATCAAGCGCGCTCGGAATTTCTGGAGGCTGTACCTGGGCGCGCGAGGAAAGACATCAAATGACCAACGCAGGGTACAAACTGCTTGTCGAGGCTTTTTTTTTTTTTTGAGGGGGGAAAGGAAAAAAAAAAAAAAAAGAAAGAGCCCCCCATCTGTATGAGGCCCCGATTGGACAGTGCACAAAATGAATTTACAGTGTCACTCAGAGATGTAGCAGGACTAATGAGCGAGGGATACGGCATGGCGGTGCGGGTAAATCTCCGCGATATTCATTCCCTCGGCTGGTGCGGCTCGTGAAATGGAGGTGTCCCTCATTATGTATGTGTCTCAGGAGCTTTCTTTAATATTTTAATAAATAACAACATCAGCCCAACAAGAAATTAATGAATAGTATCATTAATAATGAGCTAGAGTCTTGTAGTGATAGGACAGATATTAAATTGAACCACAGTGGTGCTATCTCTAGAGACTTGGGAATTTTCCAGCGGCAAACAAGGCCACTGAATGAAGCAGCCACCGCTCTGTGCCAACAGCTTTTACAACAGGTTGGGAGTAATAAAAGAGGATTTTCTGCACGATAAAGTTAAGCCTTAGAAAATCTGCTGGTGTAGATCGGTGTGAAAAGTACTGCCAAACGTGATCCTTAATTAAACTTTAATTAAGATAAAGCTCTTGCCTTTAAAAAGGGGGGAGCGGGAAGGGGGGGGGCGTGGAGCAGCAGCAAAAAGGGTGTCTCAGCTATTTTCCTACCAGTTTTTGATCTAAAATAATTTTATATTAAATCACAGAAAACTGTGCTTAGATAAGTTAAATCCACAAAACTGAGGAAGTTCAGAATTGCGGATGAAACGCCATGCTCAGCTCACCCATGTGATGTGTGTGTGCATATAGATATATATAGAGATATAGATATGTATAGAGATATAGATATATGTATAGGAGCCTGTGACATACGAGATCAGCCCCAATCCAGGGCCCTGGGAACAATGGTGCTGGCTGGGCACCATCCCCATCACCTCGCTGCCGTGGGTTGTGGTTGGAACCCCACCATCGGTTCCACACATTTTTCTAAAGGTTTAGGACTTCTGTGTTTTATAGCAAAGGCAGAAAATAACTTGTGCCATACGTACGAGAAAGATTCTTAAAGGAAAACATTTTAACTTCAAAACCCAGAACAAAAGCTCTTAGACACGGGTGCAGCCCCCATTCACGGCAGTAGATGAGACTATTTGCAAGAACAAAGGATATTTACATCATCACATCGAATTGTAGGCAGTTTCCCAACACAGTAAACCCCCAATGCTCCCAAAAAAATATTTGTATGAGTTCATGGCATGTTTTTCACTAAGAAGTTTATGGCCGGACTGTTGGCTGCACCAGGCTGGAAGAGGAG
This sequence comes from Pterocles orientalis, assembly GCA_011057875.1. NCBI lineage: Eukaryota > Metazoa > Chordata > Aves > Pterocliformes > Pteroclidae > Pterocles > Pterocles orientalis. Next base: position 6,335 of record WKFP01013516.1, on the reverse strand, counting down.
CACGAGGGAGGTTTTTCACCCCAACTTACAGTTCAGGGGCTGTTGGGTACTTGAAGATCCACTCCAGCGCATGGCAGTGGATTTTGGTCCCTTATATGTTCCATATTCAGCTCTCATCCCTCTTTGGGATTTGAAACCAGCTCCCTTCCTGGCATCTAAAGCTGTCGCTTCCCACCTGATTTTTTTTTTTAATTTTTTAATTAATAAGACGACCTCACCAAAACCCAACTGCTCACCATGCTTTTGAAGTCTGTTTAATCATGTCTGCTGTTCATAGTTGGAACTCTTCAAACTGGACCAACTCCCTGGTAGTTCTCAATGCTCCACACATCGAATTCACGCTCTCCGGAGTTACACCTGGGAGACACTCGCTTTGCTCCTGTGACTGTACAAAGACAGTTTGCTAACTTGGGATGTTCTAGATCAAAGTGAACCACCTCACCTAGTTAAGGCAGCACAAATTCCTCTCTGGAGAGGACTTCCAACAGTCTTACATGGGGCTCCCAGCCATGCCTGGGTAAGAAGTGAGTAGGCACTGGGGATGCTCGGCTCGCCTTCCAAACCCTTCTGGGTACCACCACGTACCAGAGCAGACATCCAGCTGTTCTCCGCTGCAGCAGAACCAGGTTTTACAACAGCTCTCCCTAAGAAAACTCTGAGTGTTCACGGATCAATGAGATCAAAGCACGTTCGAGAATGAGAGGCAGGGAGAGGCTTCAGCAACCAAGAAGTTGGTGGTCAGTGAATAAATGATGTTGGGCAGAAATGTTCCCAGACTCTCTTCTAACTAGTGCAGGAACAGGCAATAGTTTATTTAGAGTCTAAAATAACTTTAAATAGGAAAAAAACCCACCACAACACATAAGAAACCTTTTTCTTTCCTTTTTTCTTTTCCCCAGCATTCTTACAAAGAACTGCTTCCTAGTTTTTACCGAGTTTGTTAAGAATCTTTCTATTCCCCAGCAATACTGGCGAGTGGACATGATCCTCCCTGCATTGCAATTAAATCCAACGAGAGCAGGATGGTGCTTTAATGTTTTAATTACTCGGTTTCTCACAAGCCCCAGGAGCAGACGGAGCACCGACAAAGGCTGGGAGCCCTATGGTCCCCAACACAAAGAGCCACCGCCAGGCACAGGGCAGTCACCTCGCTGGCCCCAGCTCCTCCATCGCACCCCCGAGCCCAAAGCAGAGCCCAGCACAGCTCCCTCCGTGCAGGTCCGGGCGCTCTCTCAATTTTTGGTCCCATCCAAGTGAGCACACAGTCAATCAGACATATCTCAGCTTGCCTCCAGAAACTGGGAA
>WKFP01013515.1:59189-69929 GCA_011057875.1 Pterocles orientalis | reverse complement strand
AGGGTGACAGAGCACTGGAACAGGCTGCCCAGAGAGGTTGTGGAGTCTCCTTCTCTGGAGACATTCAAAGCCCGCCTGGATGTGTTCCTGTGTGATCTGATCTAGGTGTTCCTGCTCCAGCAGGGGTATTGGACTAGATGATCTTTCGAGGTCCCTTCCAATCCCTAACATTCTGTGATTCTGTGTGATTCTGTGATTCTGCTTGAAAAAGTGAAGTTTAACATTTAATCAGCATTCTTGTGTATTTCTGTTGTTTTAGGTGACTTCCAATGTACAATGTCTCTGATATGCCTGGTTAAGTAATCTTATTTTCAGAATTCCTCTGCACTTTGTAAAACCATGGCTGTTTCCCTTTCTATACACAACAGGATATTAACTCTTTGACTGCAATTTGCAGTCTCCTATGCTGCCTTTTTAATCCCAATTGAAATAGTTGCTCTCTTGATTTATTTATTCACTTAAACACTAAAGTGTTATTGAGGGATTTGAAGATTTTTGTACAGGGAGCTGGCAGACAACTGCTTTTTAAGATTGCAATAGTTGCCTCTCTTTGAATTTAAGGGTACAATAACCTGACTTTCAACTTGTAGGGGTCAAATTGCATGCTTGATGTTGTCTTCTTTGACAATTCGCATCTTAGATTGTAGGAATATTTCTTGCTGTCATCAGCTTTATAAATGTGAGTTCTGGTGGATTTATGTCTTCAGATATTTCCCTTCTCCTAGATGAACAAGCAGACTATGTTCTTTTCAGCAATGTTTAAAAATAAAGTTCATGTATATGATTTTCAGTTGTTATCTTAGTTGGGTGACTAAAAGCTCAGTTTCCAAGTATACTCTATAAGGATTGTCATAATAGGAGCTGTTAAAAAAATGTTTTAGTTAAGTGAACTTGTTCATTCAGGTCAGATGTCCTTGGTCTAGAATTACTGGATGGTTTCCTGAAGTTTTGCACACCTTTTTGATACTAGTCCCACCCCTGCTTTTTTCTTAGTGGGGCTGCTGATGACATCTCTGGCATCACTATTATGTATCTTAATAGCAAAAGAAGAGAAGGTTTGTTTCGTACCTAAAAATACCACTACTACGTTACACAGGACATATGTCAGACTGTTACAGTGAGAGGAAGTTTCTTGCTATGATGGTCAATGTTCTCTTTCCTGATTTAATAAAGCCTTTCCAAAGAACACTTATTCTGCTCTTCTCTTATGGGAATAAGAGTCATCAGGAGATCTATGGCTAAACTGTTCCACACTGAACTCAGAGGAAATATTCCCATTAAAGTTAAGTGTAACAACTGTTTCTCAGCTGTCCTCAAAAATAATGTATTAAAAATGAAAGTTTTCTTAGTCTGTTCTTTAGTTCTTAGGTGAATTCTGACCTTACAGGAAGGCTGTGTTGGTCCCTCTGAGACTGTTGTATTTTCCAAGAATGCTTCCTACAGAAACAGCAACACGTAGCAACATATCTGTGCTATCTCTGCCGTCATCGTGTGAGCTTATTTACTAATGTTGCAGTATATAGTAACAGTGAGCATAATAATGTTTTATTCGTTGACATGGTTCCTGTCTTCCAGGCATGACCCAGGCTTGTCAGTGTGAATACTTTGTTGTACTGATGCACAGCAAAAAGGAGCCCTTCTCTGTCAGATAATAACAGGAGAAAATTACATTTCTCTGTTCATGTTTAACCAGTATTTCAGGATAACATAGCATGTGATCTACATCCACTTTTCACTGGACACTTCTGTGACAGGTTAGCCCTTGGCTGGAGGCCAAACCACACAGACCCGCTCACACAGTTTCCGCCCCCATCCAATAATAGGGGACAGAATGAAAGGGGTAAATGGAAAAGAGAACTTGTGGGTTGAGATAAGGACAATTTAATAACTATACTACAAAACTAAACTACAATAATATTGAAAATAATATTATATACAAATATACAATGTAATACACAATGATACTGCCCCCCCACCCGATCACCAAAGGCTCAGCCTGTTGCCGTCTAACGATCCCCAGAACTACACTCACGATTCCCCCAAACGGGGGGGGGGGAGGGGGTGCACCGCTCCCGGAGGCACTCACGGAACAGAGATAACAGCCCGAGCGTCCCAGAACCAAGAGCTGACCAAAGCAGGAGAAAACAGCCACCTGGCCACAGCTAATGATCCTCCCGGAGAGGGAGGATACCGAAACTCATGGAATGGAGATAACGATTCAAGTGTCCCAGGGCCAAGAGCTGACTGGCTTGGGGGGGGGGGAAGGCCTTGGGAGAGCGAATGCAGGTACCTGAAGCAAAATGATCTGGAGCCCAATGGAAGCAAAAGAGAGCTATCTCCGGGAAGAGTCCTCACCTATATACTGGGCATGACGTGCATGTTATGGAATAAAATAATTGGCTGTTCTGAGTTTGGTCTTAACATAAGAGCAAATCCCAGGCTAGCAGCTGGACTGGGTCCTCCCAGACCTCCTTCCCCCCCGCCCCGACCGGCCTGTGGAGAGCAGAGAGGCTGAAGGACCTTGAAAAGTATCCTAACAATAACTATAAAAGTTCCTTCTTATCAGTTTTTCTCCTGAGTACAAATCCAAAACACAGCTTCTTGGTAGCTATTTATGAAGAAAAAAAAAAGAAATTAACTATCTCTCTACTTAACCCAGGACAACTTCACAGTGATAAAATATGAGAAATAACTAGTACAATAAACCTTCAAGTGTCTTGGGGCCAGTGACAGTCACATGGATCAAAATCTCACTTTAAATTCCAATATATTAAAATGATATTTCAATTTTAATTTTTTTTAATTGAGAAATGCAAGTCCTACTGTGTATCTAACTATGTTATACTCTAGCCTCCATAAAGCACCTTGCAGTTTGTTTAGAGAGAAATGTGCACTGCATTACAAGATGACAAAGCCCTAGAACCTGAGTCCCCCAAAAAGAATAAGGTTCCAAACTGCAACTGCCATCGAATGTTGTGCTAATAAGACGCTGGTTAATTTTTCTTTTTTGAATCATTCAAAATTCAATGTTTTGGGGAAGTTCAAAAAATTAAATATTATCTTTAATTTCAAGCAAACACAAAGTAATTATAAGAATTTTCTTGACCAAATTGTTTTGCTATCCCTTATTTTTAGTCTCTTCCATATTTCTCATTATTTCAGTGCCCCCCCTCCCCCAAGATTGCTTCTATAGACAATATGATAAGTTGAGGTATTTTATTTCATCCACCCACAAAAACAGTACTGCTGGAGAGCATATCACAGCTACTGAAACTGAACAGGAACAGGTGAAATATTTGCTTATTTGAAGACCTGCATGGTTTTCCAAGTAAAAGAATACTGAAACTGTTCAATATCTGCTTCATCTAGGGCAATGTTTCAGTAAATTGTTAGGGAGAGAAATCTTAGCTTCATTTTGGAATCTAGACATCTTAAATTTTTTTCACCAACACTTTAATATTTTTTCAACTAACCAATATTTTGGCAAAGTATTTCTAATAGGAGTTTGAGAACTTGATATAGAGAGATTGATTGGAAATGTGTGGTGAAACAGCAGACACAGTTGTATCTGCAACTGCGTGCAAATATAATCTCCAATTCTGTTCCTTGAAAAGATTTGGAGGTTTAGTATCACTACTGAAGCAATAATCTGAGTGAGCTGTTGAGGGTTTTATTTAAATCAGTGCATAGCTCTGAGCTCCAGTGAGTACCTTCACTTTGGAGTTTAATTACACATTTCCTCGATTTATGTTCTTGAGTTCCATAAATACCTGACAAATAACCTTACTGCTATTTAGCAACTTGCGTGTGTTTATAAAACCCAGCTTGTTTGTGACCTGTTTGTTTTTTCAAATTACAGTGTGTAATGTTAAAACTTATCAGTTTGGAGATAGGTGTTATTTGTTTTTTTAGGAGAGAAGGGAAGTGATTAACTTCATTTTTGAGATCAGATTATTTGTACTGATCATCACTCTGATGTACAACTGATGAAAGGAACCAGTCAGAAATTACAATCTTAACATAACCTCCTGTTTCTCTGGCTCTGGCAACACTTCAGTATGGGGATAGCTTGCCTAAGAAAGGTAGAGAATTCTCATTGTTGGGAACTTTTAAGAACAAGATCTACAAAAATCTGTTGGGAAACAGGGCAAGTAGAAGTCATGCAGCGATTTCCTAGTGCTGCCTGCGGTTCTGTAATTCTGTGATTTGATGACTAATAGATTGTCAGGTGTAGCTAAAAACTTTGTTGTTCAATAACAATAAAACAGTTTTTGCTTTGCATAAAGACAAGCATATCTTCATTCCTTCTATAAGTTACAGCGAAATAAATTATACTTTCCTAGCGCAATTAGTAAGTAATTTGTTTATATTTTTTTTTATTCATGCAGCAAAGAGTACTGTAGTTCCTTATTTCTTCAAATGCTGAGCCCTAAATTTTATGCTCTAACCAAAAGTAATATAAGCATCTGCAAATTTCTGTGAATAAAAATATCTTCTGTAATAGTTTGTTCTGCCGATATTTTGATGGAAGTTGTTCTGGATTCCTCAACTGATAATGCATGAAAGACATTAGCTGATACAGCTTATAACAGGCTACACAGAACATTGTAGGAAAGATCAATGTATAATAACAGGTAATGACAGCCTTTCTGGGAGGGTGTCCTCAATCTGTTGGGGTTTTTTCGTGGTTCTTTTTTTTTTTTTTTCCAGCATCATGCAACATGGATAGCTGTGGTGGCGTGTTGGTTTTGTACTTTAAACAGACTCAGGAGGACCTGTGTATTAGCAGCTGCTCCACTGTGCCTAGCTGCCTGGTGCTAGTGGTCAAAATCAGAATTTCATGAGTGGGTGCAGGAGGTCTGAGTGTAACATGCTCGTTAACTGTTAAACTCTGCTCTTCAGTGCCTTTGTGCTACACAATGTCAAATGGTGTGATTCCTGGTATGCAAAAGCTAGAAGGTGAACTAGAGGCAGTCAGAAATTGTCTCCTTCAGTGTATTTCTTATGTGAGAAAGTCAGCAAGTCCTCTTATTAGTATACCAAACCACATACTCAAAATAGCTCTACTGAAAATTTATTTCAGTCATACTGTGGAATCCTTTAATTAATGTACATAACCAAAGATATTGTTAGCAACCCTAAGAAAATACACAGCTCGATTGCAATGCAGTAATTGAGAAGAACTGAACTGACCTACAGGGAATTATTGTAATCCAAAGAGATGACAGGGAGATCTATATCTCTCTATTACATATAACATGAAAGCCATGGAGGAAGGAAGGAAGGAAATGGCTTCTTCTGCCTTTTAAAATACAATAGGCAGTAAATTGGATGCTGGGAATGAGTCAATGCATGTGTCAGAGAGTGTGTGGGGGAAGTCTGTAATTACGAGCAGACAGACAGTTGTGTGTACAGTAATTCCCTTCTGATAGATAGCCAGAGTGCTAATACTGGCAGGCGTACATGAAGAAATGAATTAAGAACATGCCAAGAAAACCTGCTTTTCCTGGATCTGATCCCTGTATCCAGGCAAGCTTTTTGAGTTACTTCCTATAATTAAAGCGTTCAATGATTCAAGTTTTTCTCCAATGGCTCTAGAATGTGTTCATTTCTTTTAAAAATTAATTAGTTAGTCTATTCCAACATCAATTTTATGATTAATTTTTAATATATATCCTATAAGACATATTCACAGATGAACTTTCAAGGCTCGTGAATTGCTGGGCCAGAATTGACAACACTGAAATACAGTTCTTTCATTTGGCCACAAAATCTCGTCGTATCTTTGTTGTCACCAGTTTAAAGAGATGATTTAAAAGCAGTCAATTGGCCTTTAAATTACTTCAGAGATCCCTCATAATTACACAGATGCCAAGCTCTACCCACAGGCAATCTGCAAAATTTCCTAGTGCTCATAAATTGCCTTCTAGACTGAAAAAGAAGCTATTATCCCTGTTATTGTATCCGATTTTAAAATAACCTGTAACTCGTGATAGATCGATTTTGACTTCCCTTCTTTGTTGATCTTTGAAATAATAACATTTATGAAATATTTAAGATCTTAAATTAAAAGCATTTATCCGTTAAGGTAATTTAGTAAAAATGGAAGTCAACATTACACTATGGGTGTCCCTTTATCAGCTGAGAAGGACTTTTTGGGCAATGAGGAGGGCAGTAAAGACATACTACGCCAAGTGACTTCATTAGCTTTGTACAGAACAGATGGGCTTTTCTATTACAGGAATATCTGAGAATGTTTTGAAACCACCTGTAAGAACACTTAGTCTAAATTTCCTATTTCTTGTTTTTTTGTTGGTCCCATCCTACTTGCTTGCTTTGTAAGACGCATGGGTCAGATGCTGTCACATTTGTTGTTATTTTAGAAGTCTCTTCTCTTTTATCCCCAGCCTAAATGAGCAACGGCTGTCCTTAATAAGGAGAGTTTGAAGGATGCAAGTCTATGGCTGATTAGTAGAGTGGAGCTTGATCTTCATCCCCAAAGTACCCAGGACTGATAAAGGAAATAGAACAGGTGTTTGACATGGTGTATGGGAAGTGCAGAAAAGGCTTCTGCACTAGTATAGATACAGAAGCACATAAACACATGCACAGTTGCAAAAACTAAATACTTAATATCATGGCTACAAGAAGGGAAGGAAGGCTCCATCCAAGACCCCTACAGACACATTTTCAACACATGAATGTATCTGGCTTGCTAAGCAACTTTGTGTTGTAAACATTTGAATTAGCACAAGCACAAATCGTACCTCACCTATTTAATTTGTTGTTGTTAAACAAAAGCATTAGAGGACTGCATGTTGCTTGCTGCACTTCAGTTTTTGAGTTTCTTTTCCCAAATGATGTGTTGTGTTTGGGGTTTTTTAAAATAAAAATAAAAAATATTAATTAGAAAAACAACCACAAAATGCATCTGAAGAAAAATCACAAAACCAAAAGCAGGGGTAAATATGCAGATGATCATGGATGAGAAAATGCAGAATATTTGGCAACAGGAGAAAGAACCTTACTCTCTGGGCCACCAGGTAGCATGCACACTAGGTCTCTAAGCAGTTCAATTTCTAATTTGCAGAATTAAATTAAAGCTGTGGATATCTACATCGTATCCTAAGTAAAAATAGTCACATACAACAAGTGTTCATCTTAATCCAGGAGCCAGCAAAATGCAAATCTCTGGCTATCAGCCTTGACTATTTCATCAGGACTAGCCACATGATTAAACAGTAAAATTAAGAATACCACCTGCTCTATAATGCCCTAAAAGAAAAAAAGGCCATTATCAGCTGAGCCATTTAGAAGAAATTAAACATAAACCTTTTAAAAAGTTATAACAATGCTATTATTGTAAACTGATAAGAACAGGAAGGAAAAATGCTAAAGAACAGTAGCAACTTAAAGTGTCAACAAAAGAGGTCTGACAAATAGGAGCTGAAAAGGCACCATTTATTTATAATGACTTAGGGTATAGGTGTGGTAAGGTCTATAAGTAAGAGAAAAGGAAGGGAAAATAGTCACTATATGTTTGTTCAGTTGAGCATTTCAATTTGTTGAAAGGAATGATGCAACTACTATACTCTTTCATAAATGTAAACCAGGATAAGGTTTTTTCAGTGTTTCAGTAATTTTAAAACTCCACTCATTGTAATTTTTACATGTTCTGTATCGACTTCCTCACTGTGCGATTTATTTAGTCACCTATTTATATGTAAGATTAAAAGACCTGAGAATTATATACCCAAGATAATACTTGGTAACCACTGGTTTATGCTCTTTGTGTAACCGATTTTCTAAGAGCACATTCCCTGTGGATGTAGGGTTGTCAAACAGGCAGGTGTTCAAATTGCTCAATGTGTTCTGGTTGATTCTTGAGAGCTGTGTTAAGGCTCTGCTGATTCACAGGCCCTTGAAGGGTTTGCATCCTGTAAAAGCCAGAGCTGCTCTCTGGGTTTGGGGCAGCGTGGATTTGTCTGGTTGGCTTTTTGTGTCTATGAATGTGTGCCTGCTTCTTCCTAACCAGTCGATATAATCTCCAACTCAACTATGTGGCATGTCTCATGGCTAAAGCAAGACTTTATTCTGCTTGTTCATCTGAAGTTGCTCTACACTGATCTTTATGTTAGGATAAAGGAGTTTTCTCTGGTCCACTCTTTCACGTGAGAGCAAGATTTCAGCCTGATGATTCACTGTGACTTCAGTCATGAGTCATCGAGTCTCAATGGCCAGTCTGTTACAAGCCTGAAGGAGAAATATTTATCTTTTATTTTTCTCTTTTCCTTACATTTGTCTACTTGAGTCTCTCTCAGGACTTGGGATTAACAAAGCTTGTCATTTTGGAAGCAATACAAATACTTTCAGTGTAACTTTTCTGTAACTTGCAGGAGGCAAAGCTTCATCCTGCCTTACCCCCTCCACACACCGAACCACAGAATAAAAAAGTACAATAAAACATTTTGTGTTCTATGAGACTGAAGGATACTGATCTTGCCTCACACCTCCAAAAGTACAGGCAGTCAAGAGATGCAGAAAAACTCCATATCATTTTCTGAGTTGGCATATTCTCATTAGCTACTGCTATAAAACAGTGAACCTGGAATCTGAAACAGGCTAAGCTAACTACTTCTGAAGAGCTCTGCTCATTTCCCTGACTAGTTTTGGCATAAAGGTATTCCTGTTTTATGATCTTATGGATGCTAGACAGTGTAAACTGCCAACTCAAGGTGCAATAGAAAACATCACCTACTAACCTGCATTAGCTGGAGGCTCTCTGGCAGCCAAAGGGAGCGTAAGAAAACTGATAGAACGTCTAAGAGTTCAGGCAAATTTGCAGCTCCAACAAAAATAATAAAAAAAAGAGGGACTTACGTGATTTAGGATTGTTTTGAAAGACTTGGATGTTGATGATGTGTAATGTTGTTACAGATTAGTATTTCTGCGGTAGTCTCCCACACGGAATGATTACTTGAGCTTGTTCCTGTAAATAGTTCTTTAAACTCAGCTTAAAATAATATTTTTGTCATTTCTTACATAAATTTATGGTTTCTTCTTTTGCTCCTGCTCACAAGAACATCTGATTATCAGTGTTCACTGCAGTTTCTGTGGGAAAAAGATCACAAGTAGCAGGGTGCTCTGACTGAGCTCATTTGCTTGATTACTGTCTTCGACTCCTGATTGCAAATGAGCTTGTAACAATAAATCTATTTAGAATCATAGAATCATAGAATCATTAAGGTTGGAAAAGACCTCAAGGATCATCAAGTCCAACCGCCAACCCACACCACCTAACTCACTGAACCGTGTCCCTAAGCACCACATCTACACGTTTCTGGAACACCTCCAGGGATGGTGACTCCACCACTTCCCTGGGCAGCCTGTTCCAACCTCTGATCACTCTTGCAGTGAAGAAATTTTTTCTAATATCCAGCCTAAACCTGCCCTGATGCAACTCGAGGCCGTTTCCTCTTGTCCCATCACTTTTTACTTTAGAGAAGAAGCCAGCACCCACCTCACTACAACATCCTTTCAGGTAGTTGTGCAGAGTGATAAGGTCTCCTCTCAGCCTCCTCTTCTCTAGACTAAACAACCCCAGCTCCCTCAGCCACTGGCTGGATCCACCAGTCCCCCCTGAGGACTGTAGAATTGACAGAAATAGTATAGCCGACGAAAAGAGAAAAATAATACCTCATCTTTGAGCTACAAGCTGTAAAGATTTCCGCTTAGCAAAGCTCACATTAGCAAGGGTTGTTTGTTAAAGCATCCTGTATCTCTGTGCTGCCTCTCAAATGTAGCTTAATCACACTTATTTACTTAATAATTTAGGAAGAGAAGTTCTGAAAAATAGGGAAAGCTGATATGTTGGCTTTTATTTGACAGTGTAGTATACTGCAAAGGACATTGCATTTCACAGAAAGCTAACATGGGGATGTCAATGAGTGCCTCTGAGTGCTGATTTAATACTTTTGAGCTTTTCTGTAAGTGAAACTTTTCTAGCGTAGTGTTTTAATTCACCAACTGCAATTCTAGCCACATGTCATCTAAGTCTGCCTTCCCAAATCAAATTGCCTTGCAATTCATTAACATCTTTACTTGATTTTTGAAATGTTTTAAGTGGACAGTGTGGTTTTCAGCTACTGCAAATCTCTCTGCATCATTCTCAGAAAATGTCTTAGTGTTCACTGACAGAATTGGGTTTCTCTCAAAATAGCATGGCAGTAGCTTCTCTCTTGACTCCTTATAGAAAATCCATTAATGTGGCATTTAGGGAACTTAGACATAGGAAAGAGAAGTTAAATTCTTAAATCCAAGAGAATTAATTCCCTTCTTCCAACCTACAAGAAGACTGTGCTAGTATACCAGGTTGAGTACCATAGTAAAGGTGGGAGCCCCTTCCTTCTCCACTTGCACCTGTTCTCTTGTGTAGAATCGTAGAATCATAGAACCATAGAACGTTTTGGGTTGGAAAGGACCTTAAAGATCATAAGTTCCAACCCCCCCGCCATGGGCAGGGACACCCTCCACTAGACCAGGTTGCTCAAAGCCTCATCCAGCCTGGCCTTGAACACCTCCAGGGATGGGGCATCCACGACCTCCCTGGGCAACCTGTTCCAGTGTCTCACCACCCTCATAGTGAAAAATTTCTTCCTAATGTCTAGTCTAAATTTACCCTCTTTCAGCTTATACCTGTTACCCCTTGTTCTCTCACTACACTCCCTGATAAAGAGTGCC
>WKFP01013515.1:13535-40303 GCA_011057875.1 Pterocles orientalis | reverse complement strand
CATAGGGGAGGTGCTCTAGCCCTCTGATTAATTTTGTGGCTCTCCTCTGGACTCTCTCCAACAGGTCCATGTCTTTTTTATGTTGGGGGCCCCACATCTGAACACAGTACTCCAGGTGGGGTCTCACGAGAGCAGAGTAGAGGGGGAGAATCACCTCCCTTGACCTGCTGCTAATACTTCTCTTGATGCAGCCCAGGACACGGTTGACTTTCTGCGCAGCAAGCGCATACTGCCGGCTCATGTTGAGCTTCTCATCCACCAATACCCCCAAGTCCTTCTCCTCAGAGCTGCTCTCTATCCATTCTCCGCCCAGCCTGTATTTGTGCTTGGGATTGCCTCGACCCACATGCAGGACCTTGCACTTGGCCTTGTTAAATTTCATGAGGTTTGCATTGGCCCACCTCTCCAGCCTGTCAAGGTCCCTCTGGATGGCATCCCTTCCCTCCAGCGTGTCCACCACACCACACAGCTTGGTGTCATGAGCAAACTTGCTGAGGGTGCACTCCATCCCATTGTCCATGTCTCCAACAAAGATGTTAAACAACACTGGTCCCAGTACTGACCCCTGTGGAACACCACTTGTCACTGGTCTCCACTTGGACATTTAGCCATTGACCACCACTCTTTGAGTGCAGCCATCTAGCCAGTTCCTTACCCAGCGAGTGGTCCTTCCATCAAATCCAGGTCCCTCCAACTTACAGACAAGGATGTCATGTGGGACTGTGTCAAAAGCTTTGCATAAATCCAGGTAGATAATGTCTGTTGCACTTCCTCTATCCACCAGCGCTGTGGCTCTGTCGTAGGCGGCCACCAAATTTTTGCTGGTTTAATGCAGAGAGAACCTTATAGTTATGGTCTCACACAGATGTTTTTATATTTATTTAGGCCTTTGAAATAATATCCTCAAAGAAAATATCAAACAAACAGAAATTGTCTCAGATACAGCTGAATTAATCTTCCTCTCTTCCCTCATTATTCCGTAATTGGGGCTCTGTTTCATCAGACCACTTGAGCTCCATTTAGCGTTATTGATTTCAACAAGACTGACACATGATTAAACACATGCTTATATGCTTTGCTTACTAATGATGGAATTAAACATATGCTTTAATAGTTTACTGAAGCAGAACGATGTTCTTTGCCTGCCTTTAGGTGTGAGATTGTGTATATATATTCACATCTATACATACATACATACACACATATATACACACAAGCACAATGCCACTCAGATAACTAGCCAGTGGGTAGAGCAACAAATCCATTTAAGAATTTTCCAGAGCCAAGTTGTCTCAGTGTTGGAGTTCCTCGTCACCCAAATCTTTGCAGCATGGACCTTTGCATCATGTAAAAGTGCTGGATCTCAGACCCTCTGAGGAGGACATTTCCTTAAGTCTTCCTCTCAGTCAAGCCTAATAGCAGTGCTGGATAAAAATTCAATATGCAGTGAGTTCTGCTGTTGCACAGATTTTGGGCAACCTCATCTTCAGGTAGGTTTATTTGATGCCCAACACCTAAAGGTTCAATAGTCCTGAGAAAAATGCAGGAGAGTTCCCTGGCAAGCCTGCTGTCTCTGTTCTGGGAAGGCCGTATTTCAGTTCTTCTCTCACCTCTAAATCTCCAGTTTCCTGATAATCTGTATCAATCTTCATACCTTTTACAGCGTTAATTTTGCCCTTCTGTTTTCACCGTATGTACCTATTTCTCAGCCATGCTCATCTTCTAAAGTCTGGTCTCTTTTTAGTTCAGGCTGCATTTGTTTCCTTGCTTTCATCATGAGTTACACTCTTATGTGCACATTCTTTAATTTCAAGCTTCACTTACTTTATCCTATTGATCAATCATATATAGTGCTTAATGTACAAGATGTAGCGTACTTCTAGCCATCTGTGGGGACCTATAGCATCCGTGTTCAGGGATTTATTACACCTTGTAGTCTATCCTGTTAACTGAATGAAGGAGGTGAACTTGATATTCAGTTTTATTGTTCCATTTTACTCCAGGTGTTGCTTATTTTTCAACATTCATTCAGAGTTAAGAGATCCAATGAATTTTTTTTGCTTTAGATTATTTCTGTGTGGAGACAATTCTGTATATACATAACCCCCCAGCAGCTACATGCAATAGCTCAGCAGAAGCAAGAAAACGCTGCTCAGCCCAGGCAAGCGGGAGGCTGAAGCTGTCTGGGAGGAGCATTGACCTGCGTTGCTGTGATGGGTCAGCACACAGGAGTGGCTTTATCATGCTACTTGCACATTCCTTGCCTTGCAGGAATGACGTGTTTGAGTTTCAATTGCTGACTGTTGTGTACTGTTTGGTATCTTCACAAAGAAAAGCTTTTTGACAAACTGCTTGTTGTATTTAGTGTTTGCAACCTCTATCTTTACCTGCTTTTCCCATCCTGACCTGTTCTGTACATCTTGTCAGTCAGGAGGTATTGTACTCGGGCTGATGGTGAAGTTTGGATCTGGGATTGTCATCACAAAAATCCCCAGAATACATGCTAAACTGAAGTGCTGAGAGCCAAAAACATAGCAAGCTCAATACAAGAGAAGGTGAACAAGGTTTTTGTTTTATGATACTCTGCTAGAAAAGCATTTAATGTAATCACAGTTTTGATGCAAGAGATCTCTTTATGACTGTAAGAAAAGATACTTAATAATTATGCTTGGGGGCTGATAACCTGTAGATGTTACATTATCTATGCTGACTGGGAATTTAAGTACCGGCTATTAATATTGCTTCCTACGTCTTCAGTAACAAATCACAAATAATTACCCTTTATTGAAAAATAGTTTCATAATGTGCTACAAAACATAGTGGAGTGAAGAAAACAACAAATTCATGTGTTAACAAACTAACCCTTTCAAAAGTTTTTTTTTTCCAGAATGCCATTCATTCCCAAAGGGAATAATTAAGTAGCTTGTAGAAAATTCAATTTAGTGTCATCCTTCAAAGTAACTTATGCTATTATTACATACCTGCATTGAAGATCTCGCTTTATTGACAACATAAGTTAGAAAGCTTAAGCATAGGCCGTAGGACCCTTCTTTTGTTCCAGCAGTGCAGAAACCTCTGGAACATAGACTTTTTAATCTACATGGCTCTGTATTTTACTTTCAACAATGGTGAAGAGTAATGAGGCAGGTTTTGATTTATCTCTGAATTATCTGAGTTCTACTGATTTATGTACAAATTCAGTATTTTCCCTGATATTATAAATGAGGAGTTTTTTTGCCCCCAGGGGTTGTATCATGCAGTTTAGATTTAACACAGCCCTCATTCACAAACTATTGCTTCCTTTGCAATACATAACATCACCGTTAAATAGATAAGGTCAATGAGGGATCCATTTATGGTAGTTGTGTGGCAAAAAAACTGTAAGGTAATCTATCTTCAGCCTCAACAGGCTATGAAGAACTTGTTCTGATACTGTAATTGTATCCTAAACAATGTTTGAAACAAAAGAATGATGATGAAATAAATCCTTTGTCTGAAACCTATGATATTAGGTAAGAACATTCCTTTAAAATTCAATAAATTTTATTAGTGACAGCCTGCGGTTTACTGACACTGTGCATTAAGGTCACATTATCAAGTTAGTTGAAGTCTCAAACTACAAATATGATACCACAGTGTTTTTAACTGCCAGGCCAGCTTTTGGCAAATATGTTTTCAGGTAAAATGTCCTGTTTTGAGGTTTCTCAGTTTAATTCACTGTAAAACCAGGAAAGCTCATTTTCCTCTTTGAATCTACGGACAAATTGTGCAATTAATTGTTACCAGTGAGTTCTGAAACACTGAAGGACAGAGGGACCAGGAAACCATTAATTCAGCTCATTAACTACAGATCCTATTACCGTAGGTTAATAAATCAGTTAGTTTTTGAAATGCAAAACACAATCCTTTCTCCTTTGTGTTACATAATTAATCAATTATAGAATGATGGTTTTCTTCAAATTCGCTAAATTTCAGTTTCCATCCTAAAACAGTTTGACATATAACATCAGTTAAAACAGCCTTAATCTGTAGCTCAGATCTGTTAGCCTTTAATTAGAAATATCATTCACCTGTTACAAAACTTACATTTTAAGATTCTGAATACATGTTTATTAAACTATATATCTTCTTGAACATCTATATCACATCCTTTTGGTCAGCAAAGTTCAAAGCAAAGGCTATATTCATGTGCAAGTCAGTACAGGTCAATAATTTCTAATTCATGAGACTTAATTACTCCTTTAGAAAGACAGAAGAAAGTACAAATGCAAAGACTAAACCTGATCTTTTAAACAAAGATCTTTTGCTTGCTAGTTTAAATCTTAAATGCTTTAAGAGATTTGGTCTAACAGTATTGCACAATCACTACATCTTGGTTTAACTGGCAAATTTTAGAATAATTTAAAGGAAGTGATCTCCTGGAAGTATAACTTTTTTCATGCTGAAACATCATCATGGAAGATCAAAGGAAGTGTAGGAGGAGAAACTTTTTTGTAGTTTGGTCCTTTGTGACCTTTCATAACCAGCATAAACTAGAACTTACCAATGGCTGCTAACACTGTGTACAGGATAGTAGGGATGCAGAAAGTTTGCACCCAGACTCAAGTATGCCAGCCATAATGTATTTTATCAATCATTGGCCCACCAGCTTAAGCTACTTATACGCTGAAAAAAAATCCATAATGAAAAAAATGTGTGCTCTGGTTATCTCTTCCTATGAGAGGAACAAAATTAATCCTTCATCTCCTAGTAAACAATGACTGGAACCAGTTTGCTTCTCGGGTCTTCTTGGATTCAAATTAGCCAGGCAGCAGATGAATTTGTATGGTACTGGCAAAAGATACAGCTGTTTGTTTCCACTGTAATTCACCAAGGGTTGGTGTGCTCCAGTGTCTTTCATAGCCTTTGCTAGCCAAGGAATAAAATTCTGTACTACAAATTTAAAAGACTGAAATGCTTATCAAATGTCAGTTGGAGGACAGAGATACCCACATGAGTTTCTATCCCAAGTAATCTCAGGACCATTTTCTCAAATAAAGATTTAATCTTTCTCTGATTTAATCTTTCTCTATGTTTTATCAGAACTAGTCAGTCTTTTCTGCTACTTTGTTCACTAAACCACGGTTTAGGCTCTACAGACTGTAACTTGCAGATAAGAACTTGAAGTCTAAATGGAAAAAAGTATATCTGTGTAAGCAGCAATTTATAGAACTGTAGCAGATAAAGAGAAATATGTTGTTGGAGCTCATTCAGGTTATTTTTTTTCTAGGCGTGAATTTTGCAACCTGCTGCACTGTTTAACCAGCTAATTAGTTAGGCCAATTAATTGAAATGGAGAAAATTCCATCTATTCACAGCCTTTTCTATGTAAAATTTAACAAACTAAACAATGTTCCTTCACCCTGTCAGTTATCTGGGACAGCTCTAAAGGGAGTATTTGAAAGGCTAAAGTGTTCCTTTGAGGCAACAGAATAATTTTGATTAACAGTTTGAAACCAGCTTTGGTGTAAAAGCCTATAACGCTTAACAGTCTGAAGATCTTTCACCCAGTAAAGTTGCATTGGAGTAGAAGCATAAAAGGCTGTACATAGTGAAAGTTGCTGTTAGTTCTCAAGTTTTCAGTATCGTATTTTTATATTTTTCGAGCTGTTACGTAGACTTATCCTGCTAAATCCAAGCTTACACTGTGGATACTATTAATATATGATACGCAGCAGGTACTTCGTTAGCTTCAGTCATGCTCTGTGAAAGGATTTTTGCCACCTAAACTTTTGTGGCTAGCTAAGAGTTCAGGGGTAATTCGCTAGGACAAGTCTAAATAACAGAGTTCTCCCAATTTCTGTTATGAGTTCCAAATGCTGAGCATTAGGACGCAGAACATCTTTCATAAGGCCTCACTGAAGCAAGAAATACCATATTGGTATTAATGTAATGGCTGAATGGCACTTCTGGTCTGAAGCCTTCCCTGTAAGTTACATTTTTTCAGGTTGTGCTTAATGTTCATAGCACCTACTCAGCTTTTCATTGATGGGTGAAATATCAGTGTTTTCTTACTAAAGTCTTGTGAAGTTCCAGCTGTCACTTAGATGTGAGGAAACCTAACTTTTACATTTTGAGAGTATATTTGTAAATTGGAGCATAGGCTTACGCTGTACTAAACAGTCAGAACACAGTCACAATGTCTCAGCCCTCTCTAAACTGGGCTTCCTCGCTGGGCTCCCTCTTTGGGTTTATCTGGCCTGCCTTCCTCCTTGCAGACCTTCCTACAAAAAATTCCCTTCCCACTCTGCTTTTTCTAGCAAGAAATTAGCTGTCCTGAATTTTCATAAAGCTTGTAGGACGAAGAGACCCTAGTCTTGCTGAGGTAAAACTGAATTAATAAATAATCTTGTAAGATCATCTTTAAAATAAGTGATTGGTTACTTTTGCATGGCAAATGTCAACTCCTGGTCATGGTCACAGTGACTGAACTGCAGCATAAGGGAAGTTGTCCCAGCTATAGGCTCTGGCTTTATAGTGGTGAGGTTGGACTGGGTATTTGAGTTGGGCTGGAAAAGAATGCTCTGGAGGTGCAAGGACAACTTAGTAAAGCATAGCAATAAATCCAGATAAGTGGTTTCCAGGAGAGTCCTAAAAAATAAGAGACTTTGATAAGAAACATCAGTATCTTATAAGGTTAGAAAATTACCTTGCAAAAACACATTGAGAAACTTTATGAAGAAATGACCTGTTAAGAGAGACAATTTTCTGAGTGGAACATATGTATCCATGTAGGATGACATTATATGAGCAATGGCATTTGTTATCTGTCGGCATGCTCTGAGATGCAGAATAGTGGGTGTAGCAACACATAGCTGCTGATCATCTCAGCGTGATTTTGAATAAATTAATTTTCTCAGTTTTTAATTGCATAATCAACAACAGATCAAAATATCCATAATGGATCAAAACTTTTAGATCCAGTGAGTAATTTATATGAAGAGTTGGTCAACATATAGCATTAAAGCCTTTGAAAAGTAGCAGGATGAACATAGAAGTAAAGGCTTTAGATAAATGGCTCAAATACACATATTGGTCAATTTTGGTTTTCATTTTACAGAAGTTCACTATCTATGTACAAGTTACCAGTAACACTGGGGATTTTTATTACTTACCATAACTCCAAAATGCATCATAACAAAGGAATTACTACTATTGCTAACAGAAACGTGTCTTCAAGTACACCAAAATGAAAAGCTGCAAATTAAGGTTTAAGTCACTCTCTGGTAAGCTATATTAATGAATATAAACATTCACTGTAAAATAACATTTTTATTCCTGCACTAGCTGCACAGCAGCTCTACTGACTTAATAATTTTCGTTACATCTTAGTCAATCCTCAGAGAGAACAGTATGTTTTCTTTTTTGTTAATTAAAGTTGGTAACATAATATCTACTTATTCATCCACCTTTCTGCCAGCATACTTTGAAAATAATTGTGTCAAATCCAAAGTAGGGCTTAACTTCTTGGGTGCCTGATGTCCCAAACGAAATGCCAATGCCTATGTTAGGTATATAGGCTTCTTCGGCAGTGTCTGAGGAGGGGCTGGAGGCCTCAGGTGGGATCTGGGAGCAACAAAGCTTCCGTCAGTTAGGTAGTTCTGGAACTGGCATATGCCTACTGGTTTTGGGGTTCATTCCTAGAGATGGGCATTTCTGCTCTTTTCTTTCAAAGATCTCAGTGAAGCTCTCTATTTTTGTTGAAAGGGCAATTATATTGTGGGCATTTTATAGAAAAAAAAAATAGTGTTTATAACAGTCACTACAGTGTCACAGTCACAACAGTGATCCTTACCAAGATCCCTACCCTAAGAGGGCCAACCCTTAGCTGTTTCTAGATAAAGTACCAAATTACCAAGGTCTTCCAACTTGGTGGTGGAATAGTTTCTCTTTCTGCTCTTAAAGTAATGCTCTTTTATGGAGTAAAAGCATTTGAGTTTATATTAGATATGTCGTATTCCTGTTTAAAAATTACAATTTGTTGGTTATACACATGGCAAAACTAAATCTTGGTTTCACTTTGTTATCAGACTCAAACCTGAAAGCAAGCTTTTCCAGTGTGGGAGGTCTAAGTGATTTGAAACAGGCAGCAGTTTTTCTGTTGTTTTTCTCTCTTGTTTCTTCTTGCCCTTACTGCCCTTTTCAAGAAACTGATCACTCTCCATATATTAATCTTTGTAATGTTTTAGATGGGAGAAAAGCTTGTAGTTGGGCATTTTTCTTCAATGATTCATCTATAAATTATGATAATGAATAAAATAGTTTTATTTAGCTAATTGCTATCCAGTTGTAAGTTGTTATTAAAATTTCATTTCCTACGAGTAATTACGCCTCAGAAATCGTATTTTTTTCAATCAGTAAGTCTACTGCACCGTTTATAGTGCTGTTATAACTGTGACATTGTAATAGCAAGAGTGAAAATCACATCAACATTCTGCTGACAGAATAAGAGCAGTAAATGTCAAACTAATGTATATTGAGTGGGCATATGTAAATGTCCTAGGAGAGCAGGGAGGTTCTTGGCATTTCTCGTTTTAAGCATAGATCAACCTAAGTTTCACCATGTGAAAGAAGCTTACACAGTTCATCTGCCCTGGCTGTAACTTCATCAGAAATAATTTCAGAATATTCTTGCTGAAAGTTAAGTAATAGTTAATATATGTCTAACTTGGCAAGAATAAATTAAGAACTAGAAGAGCACAAAGATTCCTTTCCACCCAGAGAAATGACAGCTATAATGAGAAAGATAGGAAAAGGGAAGGTGAGGCTTTTTGACTCTGCTCCATTCCCACCAGCTACCTCCCCAGGGAGCTGGATGAGACCCTCCACAGGGGACACTTCTCCAGGAAAAGAGTATTAATTGTGACCTGGTGTGCCCTGGGAAAAAGCATGGTGACCTGACTTTGGGTGTGGGTCTGTAGGCTCACTGAGCTCTTGTTCCTTGGCAATTTGTGCTTTGGGGGGCAGAAGTGCCCTGTGGTGTACTCCAGAGTGGGGGAGGCATGTTGGCATGTGCCCCATCTCTCTCAGTGCTGATGCACCAGGTGTCTCTCCCTGTGGGCACAGCAGGGGGAACAGCGTTGTGGAGGAAACAAGCACTCAAATCTTGTAGTACACAGCCTGGATGTACGTCTGGATTCAGGCACTGGCTAGTAACCCTAGGCTGACAATGTGGGTATAACCTGCCTGTTTGATTTCCATTTGTTCTGGAGAACCGTGTATGTACGTTTACTGCCTCAAATTCTTCTTTCACTGGCCTTTCCCTGATGTGACTTCCCATCATGGTTTATGTTGCTGTTTGTGTTTTCATCTTTTCTGAATCTGATGACTGAAACCGTAAAGGATGCTGTTTGCTCAGACAAACGCCAATGTTTACATGTAAGACCTATTTTTTGAGAGCAGTTTCAAAATACTCTATTTTCTAAAAATCTCTTTTATGACAAGCTGAAAAAAAGTAATCAAATGTGACTGTCTCATTTATTGTTTTGTTTTGGTTCATCTGGAAATAATCTCTGCTTATTTGAGTAAGTACCCAACTTAGATACATGGTATTTTTAACAAAAGAATTCAGATAGGTAGTCAAATATAGAAGAAGATGTTGGCTAAAGAAATAAGCATTGACACAACAGAGAAAAAAGGAATAAAACACTTGCATAAACAAAACATGTTATAAAATATCTGAATATTGTTTTCTGTCGATGTTCCAAGGTGGATGCCCTCTCTGTGCATCTGAAGCATAATATAGATGTCAAGTATGCACTCTAAAGGTCTGGTTTATCTAAAGCATGTTTGGGTTGAGAGGTTGTAAACCAGTGTTTCCTAGCCTGTGGCCTTTGAACTATCACTGTCAGTAAAAACTCTGAAAGTGATCTGCACATTATGGGAAAAAACATTTGAAGGAAAAGAACACAACTATATAGTGTTCATATATGCACCCTGCAAGGAAACAAATAAAATGTGTTTTAATTTATAAATTTATAAATTAAAATAATTCTGACTACACTAGCCAAGGTCCTCAGGGTTTTTTTAGAAGAAATATTAGGTCATCCATTTTTAATAAACAAGACTAATGTCAAAGGTTTTCCTAGACAATATACCGCATGACTTCTTTAAATAGAACTAGAAGTAAATCCAAATCTATATTCAGATTATTTTATTCAAGAGATTGGTCAAAATATCCTTTCTGGTCCTAACAATCTTCTCTGGTCTGAAATGCAACTGAAATTTTTGAGTGTTTGCCCTCTCCTTAAACTCTTGAATAGATTAAATTAGCTTTTGCTTAAGAGCAATCAATCTCATCCTGCTCAATAGGGCCTGAGCCAGTGTTCTTTGTAGCAGTGCTTGTGCTGAACAAGCCAAACCACCCTTATGTCAGGAGAGTTGTTAAAATTTCCTGTCATTCTTTCAGTTCAGTGCTGTCCAACAATTGTAGGCACATTTCTTTAACATTAGTTTTGATATAGTAAGGATCTTAGGTGAGCCAAGCTGAAAAAAAATCAGGCTTTTTTGTAGGTGAGGTTGTCTTCCATGAATCTAAATTAAAATCAGTTAAACAAATGGATTCTCTATTTTTTGTAGCATTAGTTCAAAGAAAATACATGACACAGGGATTAGTATTCAGTAGACTTCTTATTTTATTGTACAAAAGTAATTACCTTTTAAATACTACCCGAATTAACATTTTAATATCCCTCTGGGCTTATATGTTTTAAAAGTGTAATATAATTCAGTACCTAATACAGAAGAACTCTATTTCCTTTCCTACTGAATTAGTCTACTGTTAAATTTTAGTCATTTTCAACGCAAGAGGCAGCAATTCTTTTTTTTTATAAATTAAGCTCATATTGCAACAAAAGACACTCAATATTTTCATTGCAGGCCACTTACAGCTTTGAGAGTTTAATTTCCTTGCATTTGTATTTCTTGGTAAGACATTTGTGGGAAATAGTCTCAATCCTCTGGTTACTTTTGCATATTAAAAATCCCAGCTGACTGAAATAATATATAAAATTCATTTTTATCTATTAAAATTATCAAGAACATCTGACTGTTTTCATATGATATGTAGATATGGCTATTTGTGTTTTCATGTAACTTTTTCAACAGTGTATCTTGTGATAAGAAAAACTTTCCTCTTTTACGATTGCATTTACTTTTTGCTCAGATCTGAAGCAAATTAATCACTTTGTATGAATAAAACTAGCTAATTTAGCAAGCACTTTACACTAGAATCAAGGGGACAGCTAGGAAAAGGCTCTAAGGTTCTAAAGAACAGATCAAACTGGACAACAAAAAAGATGATGAGGGAAGGACAGGAGAAATAAAATAAAGGTGTAGCAGGCTGGTCCACTAAATATCTCAGCTGTTGGTTGACCACACGAATAGATACGGAGAACAAGACAGGCTGGTATGCATAGCAAAACAAGAAGGATTTTGCAAAACTTTAAAAAAATTAATTTTGTTAAAATTTATAAATGCAATTGTAAGTACCATAAGGCAGCCCCATGAAAATGCAAACTGCTCACTGTCACGTCCCAGAACAGGTTTGATGACAGAACTAGAAAGACATCTTCTATAGATCCAGAACTGCAAGTCTGAGCCTTGTTTCTGGCATTATTTACTCTGTTAGACTATAACTGCAGCCTGGAAACTTGGATTATCTCAGTGTAAAGCAAACCTGTGTGCTGCTTTTGTACTCCTGGTTGCAGGAATTATTGAAAGCTCCACTTGTTATCGCAGTGGGCCATCTAATCTCTTGACTTCTTTTGATCAGCCCTACTTTTTCTCTAATCCTCTAAAATATTGTATGCATTATTTCCTAGTCTTGAATACGTACTTAACTTCTAGTTACTGCGTAGGTTTGTGCTTGGTTTGGGAAAGGTGACAGACCTGACGATTACAATAGGAAAAAAATTAGCTTCATCTTATACGACTAAGTGTCAGTATTCTGCAGTTCCCAATGTACTTTGAGTTGTTTACATGTCTGAAAACTCCTGGATGAAAAACTGTTTATGAAAAAGTCAGGCAGAACTGCAAGTTTGTATTTCTGTGATACAACAATTTATTCTAAAGTATTGTAATAATTTCTGCAAGATACTGGGAATTTCATAGATATTAAAAGAAACAAGTGTCTATTAGGTAATAATATGTTTGTTGCCTTTGTTTCATGAGGTGGTACCATTCTAAAATATGAGGGATGGATGTGTGTGTGATATATATATATATATATATATATATATGCACATATATCTACCTAGAACTGTAGATCCCTAATAGCTAAAAGCTCTTTCTGACTTTTCTGCCCTCTGTTATATTTCTTCTAAAACATAAATTTTCACTTAAGCTCAAGCTAACAGCATTAAAAAAGGATGAATTTTAACTGAAAGATGTCATTGGTAGCATTTGTTTATTTAGGGTTTTAAAAAATAATTTTAATTATTTGTATGACATAATTTTTCCATTTCACACGAAGTTAAGGTTTTGACACAACATGAATGAGGAAAGTTGCTTTCTTTATGAAAGATGAAAAAAATTGTCTAAGGAAAATTGTTTCATTGCCCTTACGAAATGGACATGCAAGTGAGACCATAAAGCTTAAAAATTAGTTTCAGAGTATGTATGATCACAACCTTTTATTTTAAGGTTTGGGTTTTTTAAAAGAAGAAACATAACTTTTTTTTAATTATTGTTATATTTATGGATCTATCATCTCCCTTTCTCATTAGGTCCACTTATTATGTTATTTGCCAGTGTGATTTTAACTTCAGCCCAGTTTCTCTGAATGTATTCTCATGTAATACAATCAGAACCACTCTATTGGCTGTTGACAGTACAGTCCTATTTCCTATTAAATACTTAAGGCTAACCAAGTAAAAAGCATTGCTGTGTCGTTCTCTTCGGGAAAATAAAGCAAATTATAAGATTCATAAATTATACGACTCATTTCGTTTCAAATACAGAGTTCACAGTGGTTAGTTCTATCAGTGAAGTACTGAAAAGACTCTTGCTGACCCAGTACAATGAAAATTTGCTACTCCAGTGCTCTCTTGTGTAACTAGAGGGGGCCAGGATAGTGAGCAGAAGAGAGAGGGTTGATTTACATTCCATATTTGTCTCTTGCTGATAAGTAATGAACTGGCCTGTGCTGGTATGCCTGCCTCCTTATTTAAATATAACTGTTGTGAACTTGTATATTAATTTAAGCAAGCAAAATCAAAGTTGCAATGGCGTGTGTAGTCAGTGGATAAATTACCAGCAGTGTTTTGGTTAAGCTGCAAGCAGGAGACTAAGTTACCACAAGTCAAACTGCTACGGAAATAAGGCAAGTGCTCATCAAGACGTACTTTTATAGAAAATAGCCTTTAGGAATGGTATATCCCACTGCCTTGTGGATTGCATAACCATGCATAATTTAGAAACACTCAGGGGAAATAAATATGTGAAGCTCAAAAAAACCCAAAAAAAGTTCAAAGGCATATTTAAGGAATGATTCCTTGAATCATTTTTTCCCTGAAACAAATGGTCATTGATACTTGCCTATTTATTTTTTGTCAAGTCAAAGGAGTTTATTTTAATTATAACCAAACATTGGCAAAAATAACACTTCTTAAGCACATTTAAAAAATAACAAATATTGTAATTCTCAGTCTAGTCTGACCAGCTAGGAAGACAAAAAGCAAAGTGCTATGGAAATTTTACAGACTTTTATAGTTATTTGAGTTAAAATAAGAGGCAACTTTTTTATAAATTAGCAGATCATGAAAATTATATCAAATCCAAGCAATTATATTTGTAAATTAACTGTGGTGAAATACATTTACAGCCTAATTCTGTCCGTTAGCTTTTGTCAGAACATAACTGAAGGCAGCTGTTTTAAAAGGTTAGGGAGAACAAACCATATGTATGCTAACAAGTAAACAGACATTTACTTAGTGCAACTGAATGCTTTTACAAAAATTGGTCTTCTATTGTTGCCTTTCTTGATCCAATTCCAGGTGCACAGCATCTCTTTAACATAACCCCTGAAAGCATCAACAGAGCTACCGTTTGAAAACTTCGTTTTGTAGTACAAGAAAATACATTCAGTATCACTGACAGTCCCTGAACATTAATACCGATCTATAAGCATGGTAAACAAATGCTCTTCTACATCGTTTAATGTGGAAAAGGTCTGTACAGTGCTTTATCTTTGAGTTTTAGCTGCATTTTTCCCCCACCCCTTGTGCCAAACTCTTATTGCTGAAATGATTTGTTTTTTTTCAGGCAGAAAACTATTTTCATTTGTATATAGCAGCACTTTTCTCCATGACAAACAAGATGTGACTACTTCCAATAGAAATGTATTTATATAATGTATTGAGCTCATTGAGTATTTTTAGCACATTCCCATCAAAAGAAGATGAAGTACATTTCATAAATCTGTCCACTTCTTCAGAAGCCGATTCTTCATTTCTCTTCTAGTTCTGGCTTGGCTTTTTCTGTCTCCTGTGTTGCACATTTGGTCATGACACTTTTTCCCTGGAGGAGTCAGAACTTCTCCTGTTCTTAAAAAAGTGGATGAATTGGATGAGAAATGCCCTGGAGCAACTAAAAGTCCTGATCCAGATACCACTGAAATAAATGGAAACATTTTTTAAGAGGCAATTAGATTGTGGCTAACGAGATAATTCCCAGCGGTCCCATTCAAAGGAGGAAGCTAGGGAAAAGCAAAGGATTCTGGTGGTTTTCAGTTCCTTTGTACTCATTGCATTTAGGGTTCATATAAGAACTGAGGAAGCTCCCAGCCCATTTTACACAATTCAGTGACAGAAGCCCAAAATGACTTCAGAAAATGTAGCTGGTTTTGCTGAGAGCCCCACGTTGGGCCCAGATTTCCAGCCCCAGCCCGTGGTGGCAGCACAAGCCTACACGTGTGTCACTGCTTACAGAGACCTTGTACATGCCAGAGAGTGAGAAAGAAGCCAGAGCAATAATTAAGACTTTTCATTCAATGTCGTAAAATTGTCCATAGACGAATGATTACTGCAAAAGCTTTGCACGGAATATACATCTTAGCTGCAACGACATTGCATTGTATCCTACCTGTAACACCATCACTCTAATTAGGGCAAGTTCCTGCCTCTCTCCTCAGGTTTGTTGAAGGGAAGAACCAACCCTCTACAATAACCAGGCTGAAATGTTGTAATGGAAACATCTGTGAGACTACAGGGCAGGTTTTTAGGGCATCTCAGCTACAGTTCTGCCTGGTGGCAGCATGCAACAAGGTACTCCTTTGATTCATTAGAGCCTCCCTGTTGAAATAATTTAATTATTCCCATTGGGAAATGTACCAGAAGTAGGCACTTATACACGCAAATTTGCATTCTCACTCAGTTTAAATACTTTATTACATGAAAACACACCTTGCCAAAAATGGATCCAGCTTAAAGAAAGACGTGGGTAGGTACTTTTGAGAACTGACTGGGTAGTTATATCGAAGTTCAAAACTAGATACAAAGGAAAGTAAGGAATTTTAAAAATGTTACGTTTCAGCTAACTGTAGGTGTTTTTTTAAAGCCGGACTAAAATACTGGATTTTATATAATTTGCCTTAAGAAACTTTATTTTCTGTTCATGTGTTGCATTCACTGGAGGAACAAATTTAAAGAAAATTACAGACAAAAGATGATGAGTTATTTCATTATTATGGCTAAAAGTTTGCTTTTATAAATCTTTGTAATTCCAAACCACTTTGCTGATGATGATTTTCATTGTTTTCTGGGCTGACGTTTCTGGGATCATTTTTAAAAAGATGGTTATTTTACAGCATTAACTTTATCTGCCCAATTGAACTTTTTTTTTAACAATTGCAAGTTAAAGGTCCTTAGCATGATTTTCACAGTACTTGCTGTATTTACTGCCTTGTTTGAAGAGATAAGTGTAATTTATGGATTTGTCAAAAATACTGTATACAAGTTAAGAAAAAATGATAAGTATTCTGTAAGGAACAGATAGGCTGTCTGCATGTTCACAACCAAATATCCAAAAGGTTTTAAGTTCTCTGTGCTTGTTTGGTCCCTGGGTTGCTCTTTAATTATTTCTGTTTTTTCTTATCTATTAGGACAAAATTTGGGCTGTTCTAATGCCTTGGCTTGGAGAGGCAACAGACACCTTGAATAGGTCCTCAGTAGTATGGCAGTATACAGAACTTGTACAGCCTCCTTACAATAAACGCATGCTAAGGTAAAATTATTTTAGTAGACCGCAAAACCACAGCAACTTGTTCCAGAATTCCTTAGTGAAATTCTCCATTAATTAAATATGCAAGGAAAACAGTCTCTAAAATTTTGGGGCAGCAGATCTTACTCAGTTTGGAAGCACATACCATGAGGATATTGATTTCTCTGTTTCTATGAAGCAGCTGTAATATTTTGTCATTGTGCGGTTTTAAGAGTTGAGATTACCATCAACATTGTTGTTACTTATGGGTGGGGTTGTTTTGCTTTTGCAAATATTTTTATGAAATGAATGTTCATTTAATTTGCTGAATTTTATCTTTTCTTTGCAACCATCTTCAGGATAGTAGATTTTATTGATGAATCTCTGCTGTTTCATCAGAGACCTGAAGAAATCCTGCCTAGATTAGCCAAAGATGCGAAGTTTTCTGAGACATTAGAAAGTTTATCCACATGCATTCTATATATTTTCATGCTTTAAAACATAGATTCTCTAGAAGAGCTGAACAAGTATGCTACAGTGGATTTCTTTCTCTTCTCTCACTGAAAGTAAAAATAAGTATACTGTAAACACAGTTTTCTGGATCTAGCAAAGACCACACAACTACTGAATTAGTGAAATATTGTTGGTTTTGACTGAGTAGATAGAAAACTAAAAGCAAAATATTTATTTGGTCTGGTATGTTGGTTTATAAAAGTGCATTGGTCTTTTCTGGAAACTTTGATACATTTGTATGTATCTTTTCACTGAAGTGACTTGAAGAGTTCTACATGAAAGACTACAAATGACAGAAATAATAACTTCAATCAGTAAATTCACAAAGTTAAAATGATCAAAATATTATCCCCTACAAGTAACTGTACACAAATATCCTTAAGAAAACACAGTATCTCAGTGGAGTTTTTTTGCTTGCAGCTGTGAAAACTTAATCTGGGGATTACAAATATCGTTCAGTTTTCAGTGCCCTATTGGAAATATTCTTACATGAGAAGGGGTTAGGCAATGCAGCCAGGCAGTTAAAAGGAGCACCAGGATAAAGAGTGTGGGGAATGACAGGCCTATTTGGCAAAATGTTTAGAAAGTGGGTATAGAAAACAGCATTAATACACCTCAAATTCGTGCTGAACCCACTCTTTAGGGGCAATAACTACTTAAGAGCATCAGTAAAGATGGATATAAGTGTCTATTTTCTGCACATTGCACAGATTGCTCTACTAATGCAGTGTTTCTTAGACTGTTTTTTTTTAATTTGTTTGAGTCCTCCTCTTAAAAAAAATATTCCAGTCCTCACCACTCCTACCTCCTCACCCTTTGAAATAAGAGGTGAGTGTCTTCTATTCTGGGATTTTAATAATTTTGCACATTAAGACTAATCCCTATGTCTCTGAATTTTATGCCTTCTCTCTCCCCACGTCTTCCTGAGAAACACTGTTTAAAAAAATAAAAACTGATTCTTAAGGAAACTGTGAATGGGATTTGACGGTACATTGATCTTGCACATTTTCTGATTATCCTACACTTAGAACAGTTTTTCCTGAAAGATAAGAAAAGTAATAAGGAAATCTAAGTTGATAGCTAGAGGAAAGCAACAGAACAAACAGCATTGCTTCAAAATACCTTCCAGTCCCATACCTACAGCAGAGGTACAGTAATCCCAAAACTTACCTTGGTAATGTTCTTCTGATGATGCTGTGCAGATCCCAGTGTTTGGAGCAGGGGCTGCCTGGAAATTCATTTTCCAGCCATAAAGCAGGGGGAAGGAGTGAGTGGACTCTCTCTGCATTATTTACAGTATTAACTTGACAAATAATTTTCTTTTCTGTGTCTCATTGTAGTAGATTTATTTCCCACTGTTTGACATATCTTTCTGCAGGTGGTGCTAGCTCGTAAATCATCTGAACAGAGCACGGAAAACATTGCTTTTCTTTTCATGAAACTGAACCATGCAACAACAGGCATATAATAATGAGATATTATAATAAATTCACATGTGCCAGAGATCCTTCCCTGAGCTCTGCTACTTCTATTATTACCCAGTAAGACTCTTGCTAAGCAGAGGAGTTTGGTAAATGCCAATACTGTGCTACAGTATTAGACCTACAGGCTGGTAGACTGCAGGAGCTGGGAGAAAATGTTAGGAATGAGGCTTCTAGCACAGACAATTTCCCTCAAAAAAGCAGTACCAAGTGACCAAGGGGACTACAGTTATCACAATGTATTGATACTGCAAAAAAAATTGAGCTTTATTTGAATGAGGAGGAAAAATACCATGGGGGATGCTATGTCTTGTTACATGGTTCTATTGCAGATTAACTGCTACTGCAAAATGGGAAGGCAGTTTGGAAGTACATTCACAAAGGCAGTTGTCAGCAGGAATGGCAGTGAAGAAATATGGTCATATGTGGCACTTGAGAACCTCTGAGTTCTGATCTGACACTGGGTAATCAACTCAGAAACAGAGATGGGAGGGTGTAGGGTGGGCAGGGAAGGCTGCAAAACTAGTCAAAGCAAACTCTTCACAAACCCATTATCCCTAATGCTCCAAGGGCGTTGCTTACACTGAGGAGAATTATTCCGTCTAAGTCTATCCTCTAAAGCCCTTACTGTAGGCTGTTTTGTGCCTTCTTTATTGAGGAAAATTACATAAGTCTGGTGCATCTGAGCAGGATGCGAGTAGAAGGGATGCAAGGAACTTCCTGGTAAAGTACAATCAGTACCTGGGCTGCTCTATTACTGTCACGAGGCACGCTGGGGAAAGACTGTCAGGGGGGCTCATCCAGCACCGCCTCACCTGGGATTAACTGAGGGCCAGTGTTACCTTAATGGATAAATTACAGATAGGATATTGCTAATACTATATAATGAGCTGTGTAAGGGTCGGAGGTTTTTGTGACCCTTTCAGAGCTTCAATCTTTGGCTTTTATTTTGACCGCAGATTACGTTTATCTTGGGTAAAATGCGTTTGTGATACTGAAAGGTGGGCACAGGGAAGGATCTCTGGCACAGCTGTGACTAAAACGCCTTTGAGGGAACTGCCTCATTCAACAGGTGCTCTTGAGGACCTTTGCATACACTTTAGAGGTGAACAAAGAGACATATGAAGTAAAGAAGGTCTGACTGGCATCTCCCTGTGTTGATATCTAGATAATTCTGGCAGCAATTGAAGATCTCAGGCTGCAGCTGAAGACTGTGTGGCTGCATGTGCAGGCTGAAGAGGTGGGCTAGATGCTGTCAGCAGCTGCACAGCTGCTTCTTGATTTGCTCAGCTCCTAGTACAGACTTCGGTAATAACTCTAAAATCGCTGCCTGGGCATTTCCCAGTATAACTTTGGTTTTCCCAGTGTTTCAGTATGGTATAGCTGAGGTATCATCCCCTGAGCCAGTGTAGCCAGCTATCTTTCCCCAGAAATGCTAATCAGAAAAGCAAAAAAGCCTAAAACCTAAAAATGCACTGTGGTGACTCCTTCCCTCCCCCAATAAGGAGAGGTAAATTCCCACTTGAGGTATAAAGAAGAAGCAAAAGGGCTAAACAGCCTCATGAGAACCCAGAAAGCAAACGCAAGTACAATGTGTGCATGAACTAAGCACCACTAGTGTTTTAACTTGTCAATATAGCAAATAGAGGCAAAATTTGATCCCATTTTCCTGCCACCATCACCATCCAGAAATTGCATAGTGGCTAGAAACTAATTTCAGAACTACTGGTTCAGCTGTGAAAGATGGTCTAGGACGTACAGCAATGAGATTAGGCTTTTTAATTGGAAATGCTGCATGTGGGTATTGTAGCTAATAACAAATGCTGCATTGAGTTTCCTCAGACAAAAAATCCAGCTGGTGCAAGGCCAGTTATGCACTATAGTTAATGGGCAAACTTATTACTCTCTAGGATAATTTTTTTTCCAGTCTGTCTGGCTTTCCAGACTGTGCTGCCCTGTGCACCTAGTGACCCCTTCCAACCTTTCCTGTAAAACACTCGAACGTTACACAGTGACATCTGCCTTCATAGAAAACCTGAAACTGTGCAATATTTCCAGTCTTTCACACTCTGTAGTTAGTGTGGGACTTCTCACATCTCAGACTGTGACTTAAGGATAAGAGAGCTGAAATCTTCCAAACCTCCTAGGAGCGGGGTTACAGTTAACTGTCAACAGTCAATACGCACTTCATGCTGCTATTAATTTTTTTTTTAATAGACTTTTGTTAAATCCAAAGCAGTGCTGACCTGCAGAGCCCAACTCCCCCGTAAGCAATGAGATAGCAACAGTCTTTTCACTGGGATTGTACAAGCATGTTTTAGAAAGGTTTGTCTTTATTCTCAAAATCTTGGATATGTACCCTTGTTGCCTGTATATTTTTGCATGTTTTCCCCAAAGTAACTATCTAATCATAAGTCTGAAACTTAGAACTGCTTCTGTGTCTTGCTTCCAATACCTCGCTTTTTTCTTTCTTGGTCTTCGTTCAGTTAGCCTTATCCTGGTCTCCCGACGCTCTGGCTTGTTCTGGGAGGTTCTTATTACTCATTTTTTCACAGGTTCGGCTATCTGATTCACCCCCTCTTGCTTTCTCATAGAAATACGTGAAAGGACACAGACCAAGAGTGCAACCCCTTCTAGGGTTTGGAACTGGCACATACAAGAATGCGTACATGATGATGTAGGCTTCTCATTCAGCCAGTCATATCTTACCCTTTGTCAGATGAGTAGTGTATTTTCTTACTAAAAATAATACTACTGCTGCAGTTAAGTTTTTGATGCAGTTCTATTTATTTGTCTTTTTAAAAAGTAAAAAATCCTGTTCTCGAACACTAGCAATTATTTACTTATGCTTCTTATCTAAGCCTCTTTCAGTCAGAATTCTGTCTGAAAGCTTTCTTGTCTTCTCAATGCCATGTTACCTGTGTGCTTGGGTAATGGGACATTCTTCTAATCTTCTCATCTTCATTACTTTTTCCCTCAGATACAGCTCCATCTAACAAAAAAGCTTCCTTTCACCACATAGCTCTATTTTGTTTTGATTGTATGAAGGAACTTGGTTTTTTCTTTTCTTGTTTATTACTTTTTTATTTCTTTTCTTTCCAAATGTATCCAGAGACAAAAGCTGGATGTTTACCTAGAAAAACTTCAAGGATTAACACACAGCCCATAACAACTCCTGTTCTTTCCTGGGCTCTCATTACCTGAAACAGATGGTTGAAGAGAGGTGGAGTCCTGCAGAATGCTTCCTCTTAGGAAAACAATTGCCTTCAGTGACAGTTGGGCAAATGTCAATTTCTGACTCATAAGACATAATTTATTTAAAATAAAATAAAAACCTTATTTGGAGGAAACACAATCTCTCAGACTTTCCTGCAGAATAAAAATACTTGAAACTTCTCCCCAGAATTCTGAAATCAGCTTCAGAGTTTTATAATCCCACTTAGAATCTTCACAAATACTTTTATTTTTGTATTCTCCTACATATCCTCATATAAGGAAAAAAAAATATAGAAGACCTATGAGCTCCTCAGTTATGCTAGACAGCCAAAAAAATGTGCTGTTCTGACAGGTAACAAAGAAACATCATTAATTTCATGCAGAATATGGGAAATATACTTGAAATAACACCTGCTCTACTCTGTACTACAGAACTCATGGAAGTTATGGGCCAAAGTCTCTCCTTGTCCTTCTGCACATAGTATTCTTGGAATATTTAAGAGAAATCTGACTGTTCCAAACGAATTTGATAGTTCTTTAGAAAACTTTTTTTGAAGCTGGGATATAGTCTGTCTCTTACCATTACAAAACTATGACCCTTCTCTAAAAATTAGGTCAAAATGTACCTCCTACTGTATGTACCCTAGTGTATAAATCCATCTAAAATGGCTTAAGCTTATTGCAGTGGATATAGCTCAGCACATCAATCCAGGTCTTGTGTATCTGCCACTTAGAAGCTCTAGTGTTTGCAATGGCCTCTGTATGCTTTGAACAAAGGATCTGGCATGAGCTTTTCACTGCTTAGTCCAAATTAACACCACTGAATTTGTTTAAGTCATTTTGGCTTTGTACTTGAGCATGTGGGGACATAAGTTAGCCTGAAGTGAGCTTTGATACAGAGGCAATTTGATACTAAATACATTGTCTCCTCAGCCATGCCATGGTACCTTAAAAGCAGATGGAGCTCTGAAACAGTCTTAGTTCACTAACATACCCTATGCTTCATCTGGAGCATGGTGTGCAGTGCAGACTTGGTCCAGAGAAAGCATTTTGTCCTTGTGAGTTGTTTTAAGTTTATTATTATTGTTTGATGTTATTATAGCAATATACATAAACAGTGCATTTTGTATTATTACTACTAATATATTAATAACATTAATGCATTGATTAAGTAATAAAGAAAAATACTGTTATAATATTTGACCCTGTTCCACTGAGAGAAGAGCGCTGTTACCAAAGCCAGGAAAGGTAGAATCACCTACTGATGACCAAAATCAGTTTGTAAGGATAAAGCCCAGATGTCTCTGAATGTCATTGAGACCTCGGTTTATTTTTTCCTTACTTCAGAAAGGAAAGAAATCCCAAGAAGCTAGAAAAGCTTTCAAACAGACAATAAATTAACTACTGAAGTGGAACAAGGACTAGCTGAACATCAACAGAAACTACAATTTGAGCATAGACAGTTTTCATCTAGATTAGAGAAGGACTCAACTAATAAAGCCAAAAGAGTTAAAGAAAGACAAGACAGCTCCTGCAATAAACTATAATCAGACATATTTGCTATGTTAGCAGTATAGGATAAGACCTTTACCTGGTGTAATTGGCATAGCAGCACTGCAGCTAATTGTGATGTGTGACTGAATGCAGCAGGAGATGTTGGTCCACGTGACTTTACTCAAACACTTATATTCACATTGGAATTGTAACATATTCTTTCAGTGTCATAGTTGCTGTGCAAAGGCAACATGAAATTTCACAAAGTAGTTTATTTCCAGGCAATCCAGGAAGTAAACATTTAATGGACATAGGGGTTTTTTATAATAGAGTATTTCTAAGGATTATAAATTCTTTGATCCAGCTTCATCTTAAATGGTTTATTTTTATAATAACAAAGTGGAAAGAAATTAATTATACTGAACTTTTTACTCAGGTCTTTATTACAGCAAAAATCTCTAGGATACAAGATGCATCCAACATTTACACCTACTAAAGGCTGTCTGGGGCCAAGGGCCAAACAAACGGGTTAGGCCAACTGTGCTTTTTCCTCACTAGCAAGTCAAACATCCTGCACCACGTTTTACCCTCCCCCTTTCTGGTATTTCTCTTATACCCAAATCCTTTAGATGGTCTTCTTGTTTCTCCAGGCTCAGTAGGATTGGTGGGCTGTACAGGGATTAACGTTGCTACCTTCCCATTCCTTAGTGACTGCATTAACAGTGCTGAAGAAGCCTGGTTTTTTCCATAACTCTTCTTTCAAATCTGTGAGGAAAAAAGCTAATGTAATAAAACAACATATTATCATAGTAAAGGATGAATGACCTTAAAGAACAAGTTCTGGTTTTTCTGCAAGCTTCAGAGCCTCGTGCATCCCTGCAGCTGACAGTTTCCGATTGATATTCCTATATCTGCATTGCAGGAGGTTGCGATAAGTTGTCCTTAGGTCCCGATTGAAGAAGGCATATATAAAAGGGTTAATCAGAGAGTTTGCATAACCCAACCACAGAAATGTTCTCTCGACCCGCAGTGGGATACAGCTGCATGCTGTACCACAGATGAAGGGCCTGGCGGTTGAGAGGAGGAAAAAGGGAAGCCAACAAACAGTGAAAGCCCCAACAATTATCCCAAGTGTAGTGGCAGCTTTCTGTTCTCTCTTAAAGATGGAAATGTTTTTCTTGTCATGCTTTAGGAGTCGTGAAAAATTAGTACATTCTTCAGATTCTTTGTGCAGTTTTATAACTCCATTCATAGAAATCCCTTCCATTTCTTCTGGCCGGGGAAAACCAGCAAACTTGTGTTTAGCAGCACTCCTCTTGGCAGCTTTGTAAATCTGATAGTACATGAAAAGCATCACTGACATCGGAATATAAAATGCAACTGCTGTGGAGTAAATGGTGTAGCCGAAGTCCTGACTGATCAAACAAACCTTTTCATCATTTACATTTTGGGCCCAACCAAAGAGTGGGGGTATAGTGATAGAGGCAGATAAGAGCCATACACACAGGATCATTTTGGCCATACACTTCCCATTCTGCCTTACAGGGTACGTAAGAGGTCTCGTTATTCCCAGGTACCTGTAAAGATAACATACAGTTACTATCTAGTGCAATGGTTAGCTGATAAAACTTATTTTACATAGACTGCCCTAAAATAAAACATCTTTGGCTAACATTTCTAATTTACATTTTTCAGACCTCCTGTTGCGTGTATTTCAAACATACAAATTCATGTGTCTTTTGCTTCAAAATTTAAAGTGCTGATAATCTATATAAAAGTTCTTTTATTCTAGAATGAAATCTCCCATTGGTCAAAATGGACTATGATTTTAATGAATTTTTGTAATACAGATAATTCATTTTTTGGCCGTTAATGAAATTCTGAAACCTAGTCTTGTTTGGCTAACTTATGAAATCTTGGTGTAGAGATGAAAGCTCACTCCACAAAGCATACCACTTCTTACATTGAGTGCGTGCTTAAGTTAAACCTAGCATGCATTCATCTTTATTTTCATTCATTTTACATATTCATCAGTTAAAAAGATTTCTGCCACTAAACTGAGATGATGAGTTCTTTTTTTTACCTTCATGTTTCAGAGGGGAACAACAAACTGAAAACTTATGCCAAGAGTAGATTATTTCAATACTGCAATAATTCTTTTTATTATAATTTAATTAGAAGGAAATTACCTTTATTCAACACTCAAAGTTTTAGTGAACAAATAACAATCTATTACAGTGTTCAAGAAGACCTGGGGCAAAAAACATAGATTTACCAGAAGCTAAGTTTAGGGTGGTATATTGCAGACAGACAAGAAAAATGTTCACAATGTGTTAAGTTTTCATAGCAAAAAATGAAGTCTGTGGACAACTTCTACATTTCCTAAACTGTGACAGCTTAAACTATGTATTTTTTTTCTAACTAAAAAAAATTATTGCTACTGTCCTATATGGCTGGTCAGCAGTATCCTAAGTTTGTGTTTGCTCTCTCCTACAGAAGATTTCTTAATTTCCTTTCTAGTACGAGAAGTTTCTCTTAGATGGAATTGGATGCTTCTTTTTTTTACTGTGAAATTTCTGCTCAGCTGGAACTTACCTATGAGTTACTGTTAACCCCTCAAAATGTTCTTTTTTTTCTCTCCACAAAATAAAGAATTTTGAGAAAAAATTAATATGATTCACTTTGCCACTCATAAAAGAAATGGTTTCAAATCAGGTTTCAGAACAACATTCCGGTTTCAAGAGGTACAACTGTTTAGTTACATAGTGAAGTTTTTGAAGGGTTGCAAACAAGAAAGATACTAATGTGATTAAAAATATTTTGGGGAGAGCATTTTTTCTTTCTCTCTTCACCTAGCAAATCCAATATGAGTATTTGCCTGGCTCTGCAGAATGCTGCATTGTTGATTTTACTGCAATGCAGTA
Source organism: Pterocles orientalis (assembly GCA_011057875.1). Taxonomy (NCBI): domain Eukaryota; kingdom Metazoa; phylum Chordata; class Aves; order Pterocliformes; family Pteroclidae; genus Pterocles; species Pterocles orientalis. Next base: position 14,439 of record WKFP01013515.1, on the reverse strand, counting down.
AATTATGGCCAGTGCTACTGCTTTATACGAGCAGAAAGGTATGCTACAGTTCTGGAAGTAAAAAGAAGCATCATTTCAAGATCTGTTCTGATGAGTAACAATAATCCCTCTAAACAACATCATTGATTTTATATTACTGCTATGGCAAGCACTACCCAAAGGACAGAACTGGTTTATTGTGCCCTATTCTCAACAGCGTGCACAAGTATCTTACAGCAGACTGGTACTATGCCAATGAAGCTCTGCCTGCTGGGGCCGCGAGCTAAGAACAGTTATTAAAATTGGCTGGGATTAGACCAGGGCGATACAAAAAAAATTGATCCACCTTCCTGAAGTATGTATTTTGCTGGCTATTACACAATTGGTAACTAAAAATAGCATGCTTATGAGGTGAGTTTTATCATGTAGCTAAAAAAGTTAAATTGAATTTATGTAAAAATCAGATCTGTGGGCTGCATGCTTCTGTTTCTCGTGCATCAGCATATAACAAAAAGAATTCATGAAAGCAGAAGTATACTGAAAAGAATTAAAATTCAGTAGTTTTACCCTGGCACCACTGGAAGCTATCTGAGCTTCAAAAAATGCTATTTGAAGTTAAAATACATTAATTAACATAAAAATACACCAGCATCTTTTCTGCCTTCTCCATTTTGCTAAATGTATTATGATAGGGAAAAGAAGACAGCAGGCATAAATGAAGGAACTTTACCTTCTCATCTCTAGTGAAATCTGTTACCCTTGAAATCTTGCATCTTCAAAATAATGTAAATCATTGGTGTTGTCTAATACACTAGAGAATATCAAAGACTTAATAGATTCATGAACTTCAAAAGTATTGTGTCAAATTCATTGCAAAAATGCTCCATAATGCTTAATCTTTAATCACTAACTTAAAAAAAAAAAA
>WKFP01013514.1:275967-317421 GCA_011057875.1 Pterocles orientalis | reverse complement strand
GGGAAAGGAAAGAGGAAAGGAAAGGGGAAAGGAAAGGGGAAAGGAAAGGAAAGGGGAAAGGAAAGGGGAAAGGAAAGGGGAAAGGAAAGGGGAAAGGAAAGGAAAGGAAAGGAAAAGAAAGGAAAGGAAAGGAAAAGAAAAGAAAAGAAAAGAAAAGAAAAGAAAAGAAAAGAAAAGAAAAGAAAAGAAAAGAAAAGAAAAGAAAAGAAAAGAAAAGAAAAGAAAAGAAAAGAAAAGAAAAGAAAAAGAAGAAAAGGAAGAAAGAAGCGGGGGAGGTTTTGGAAGAGCTACATTACACTAACGCTCATAAAGCAGCCTCCGAAAGCAGGGCAGTATACTGCCACAGCCAAACAACCACATTTCATTACTTTGGAACCACGTTTTAGGGCTCAGGCAGGTTGTTTAAATATGTTTGTGGTGCCACACCGTCACGGGCAGGCCTGCTGCAGCCTCACCTTGGGTGTCTGTCGTTTCTGCCTGGTGCTGTGGGGCAGTTCCCCTCCAGCCCTGTGCACGGGGCTACTGCTCATCCCAAGGCACGCTGGGGACTGCATGTGCAAGGATGGCTTTGCCATCCCCTGGAGCAGCGGGGCAGGGATGCAGCAGGCATCCACCAGCCATTAACGCACAAATCTTTTGGTAAAGACAGCAAGTGAAGAACAACTCCTGCAATTAGGAGCACAGAGTTGATTTTAAGCAGGTAAGCTGCCAGAGCTGGTGATGTGCCATAACGGGATTTGGCTGGGACACCATGGCTAACACCTGCACGGATACAAGAAACACCATGGGATCGATGACCCAGCACTCAGAGCCTCCTGGCTCCTGTGTCCCCTCAAAATTCTCCCCTCCAGCAGCACGCCACCGAGGTACATCTGGTCTGCAGTTGACACCAGAAACATCACCATTATGAACCGGTCCAGTGAAGACTCAGCCTGAAAACCACAACATAATGAACCTCCAGCCCCACACTGTGCGAAGGCTCTCAGCTGATCCGAGGACGGGTGAGACTGATGGTAGTCCTTCCCTGCGCGCTGCCAGGCGCAGATATCAGGCCAGCTTGGTTACTGCAACGTGTGAGCTCCCTGACCAGAACGGCGCAAAAAAAAAAAGAAAGAGCTGACCACAGGCAGATTTCTTCCTAACTGTGTCACTGGTGAATGCCGTAATTCCAAGCTGGAGGTGGGAGAATGGGTTTGTTTTTACAAGAAACCTGTCCACGGAGAAAAGAAAAATTTGAGGAGAATTTAGCAACTGACTGAATTTGGCAAATAATTTCAGCTGGAGAAAATAGCTAAAATAGTTCAAACTTGGAGGTGGGGGGAGAAGAGAAATTCTGAAAATCCATTATTTGCACAGCTTTCCTCCAAAGAGCTTATATTATACTGCCGGCTACCAGCTGGTCCAAGATTTAGGTTGCCTAATATTTTCCGTTATAAAAGATTCTTTCAACATTTTTATTTTTTTAGAAGCTCTAACACCTCCATTGTTTGCAGCAGGCCCTTATATTTTGGCAGGGACAAAGCCCCTGGGCTAGAGAAGTGCCTTTTCTTTCATCCATGAAATTCCAGTCAGGTTTAGCTGGATGAAATAAAAAAAAAAAAAAGACTGTTAAAAATCATCATTTCCCTTCTCTCTCTTATATGCCTCAAGAAAATATGCTGGCGGACCGCCAGCATAGCAAGTGAACGTGAATGTTCTCGTTAAATTGAGCCCAGGTTGTCACCAAAGCAGCCGTCCAGACTCTGCTGGGAATGTCTGGGGGTTTCCAGGGCAGCTGCAGCAGCAGGAGAAGAGTTGCAGGAGACCGAGCACCACCTCGAGGAGTTTCCCCAACAGGAGAAGGAGACAGAGAGGGGAGGGAGCTCCTCCTGCTCCTCCTGTCGCTGATTTAGAAGACCTGGCAAGCCAGTCTCTGTGCCTTGGGGCTCCTGCCCCTACTTCTTAGGCTGGGAGGAGTAGAGCCAAGTTCTTGCTCAACCAGCTGTGAAATAGCAACACTAACCCATGCTCCTCTTTCTCCAGCACCTTGCTCTTCTCCTCGGGAACAGCAGTCTTATCCTGCCCTCTCCTAATAGAGTTAACCCTGTGGTCCTAATTGCATCAGTCTAGTCTGCAGCAGTGAGCAGAGAACAGGTTTGGTGGTGGTTGCAGTGCTAAAGAGGATATAGTTGTCTTGGAAAAGTTTCTGCTCTATGGCTTGGATTGGGACCAGCCCAGAAGACTGTGCAGGAAGAGAAGAGAGCCCAGGGGCCAGGCTTACTAGGGAGGCAGCTTCCAAACGGTGGTCAGGAAATAGAAATGGGACCATGTGTACAGAAATGAGCCCAGAGAGCTAATGGGAGTGGAATGGGAAATGGGAAAATTTGGACATCCTTGTGCAGGAGACCTGGTGAAGGCCTGGAAGATCTTAAGTAGCCAACATAATCCACTCCTGGCAGAGGAGACTGTGTGAGGAAAATCAGCATTGAGTGGAATATAGCAAAATGAGCACTAAAGCAGAAAGGAGCAGAGGAATATATCATCTGGTGGTCCCCCAGTCTAGTTTCTGGCCTCCACAAGTGGCATTGGAAAGGATGGCATATAGAAGCTCTGCAGCCAGCAAATTCCTGTTGCTTGTGAAAATTCTAGTTCAACCCTAAATAGCAAGAAAGTGGTTTGTGCCGCCGAGTATCAAGTTTTATAAATCTTCCCAAATCTGCTAATATTAACTGAAAACTGGATTGAAAGCCAAAAGTCAGAGTATACCACACAGGAAAAGTTCAGCTTGCCTCTTCATTCCCATATGTGAAATTGTCAAGAGAATCCAGCCAACTTCACAAGGGAGGTGCTTAGCCACAGAAAACGTGGGAGTGCTCATTTAAGGAGTTTGGCTGTTGCCTGTAGACAACCGGAAGAGAAGAACAGAAGGTGGCCTTAGTTCTGCCATCCTGCCCCTGCTCTGCTGCCACACGGGCAAGGTCCAGGCACAGTCTGACCCTTTGCTCCATCGAAAGAGGGAGCACAGTGAAAAGCCGCTAGCTAGGCTCATCCCACAGCTGAGCTTCGCTGAGAGGTGTAACTCATTCCAGCGTGCATAGTGGACTGGGGCTTTACCGCTTTTGAAACCAGTGCTGCTGTGGGTGCAGAGCACGTAGGCGTGAACTAATGGGCTGGTGCTAACTTGCAGTTCTGTGATGGGTTTACCCTTGGGCTTAACCCAGGACAAGTTCTTGGCATGGCCACTCCGTTGTGCCAAGCAGACGCAGTGGTAAATATGTTGGTAGAACACGAAAGAAAGGCTGAGTAGTAGCAATGGGACCTTCACTTCTGCTTAAGCATTTGCTTTACCCTAAAGATGGGTTTCTAAGTTAAATGAGAGGTGGGTGGTCAAAACTATGCCAAAGCTGGGCTTTGCTTTGATGCCCTTTTGGAATGAAAACTCCACTCTCACATCTGTGTTCAAACAGAGTCAAATCTGTGCCCCTTAAGGCAAAGTGGCAGTTCAAAGATGGGTCTTGGTACTGCTTCCAATTTAAATAGAGAAGATTGTATATTTTCCCCTTAAGCTGGATATTGTATTAATTAGCACAATAACTTCTGGAGTGCTACTAATAAACCCCGTGTTTTCCATCTTTGGCAATAAAAACCATTGAAGCAAGCATCAGCAATTCTTGGAGACAGAATATAACTATGAGTACCTGAAGACTCTTGCTTTGGATTGCAGGAGTGGGATAGCTTGTCAGGAATGAGTAAATTGGAATCAAATATGTCTAGAATTCAGACTAGCTAAAGACGGAATAATCAAAACCATCAAAGCTTGGTGCATAATGATTTGAGACAAGTGGTCCGGCAAATATTGTTCTAATATCATCTTAACCACAAGGGCTGCTCAGATGTGTTTCTTGAAGACGTTTAAGTTAGCAAAAAGTACTCATCATTAATCTTTTATAATGGCTTTTGGGACCCACAGTTCATTTAAACATTTTACATTTTTATTACTTATGTATGCAGGGCAGCAATTAAAGCTGTCCTGGTCATATAATGAAGACTAATGAAAGCAAGACGAAGGCAGGTTTTCATTTTCTGTCAACCTGAATATCCATCTGCTTCTGCCATCTCCCTGCCCCCTCCCTCACAAGTTTTTTTTTCCTTTGCTTGAAAGCCAGCTCCCCGGTCCCTAGGCATTTAACCAAACACCTCCACAACTGTCCAGGATGAACTATGAAGACTAAGTGGTCTTCTTTTCTTACATGGAAGAAGCATATCTCTTGGTAATCAGACAAGTACCGTAAAAGGCTCAGTCTTTCTCAAAGCAAGTAAATGTGAGTGATGTAATAACAACATCTTTATGGTATGTTTTCTTGGCCACTGTGAAGTAATAGTTTTAGAAAGGAGAGAGGGATTAGTCACCCCACAATTAGTCATTCTGCAGTGTAGTTTGATACTTGAGAGATCTGTATTTCAGAAATGTGGTTCTGCAACCATAGGACCTATTTTCAAATACTTTCTGCTTTCTCCCTCTTTTAATTGTGAAGAGTTCGTAAAAAGAAAAAGCAGTCACTCTTTACATTTTATGTGCTTCTGCGCTCATGTTTCTATTCCAACTTCATACATGCTCTGCTTCCCTTTTCTTGGACTCCGCAACCAAAGCCTCAGTTCGGGAAGTGCCTCCATCCTGGCCTGTCCTGGCAGGGGCAGGCACCCTAATGCCGGTGCTGTGAAGGGGCAGGGGTTGTACATGTAGGGCCAAGGCTGTCTCACGTGTCTCCAGCAGCCCAGGACCGCAAGAGGGGCCAGTGCCTGTTAGTGCTTGTCGAGGTGCAGAGGGGCTCACGGCCGCTGCAGCTTGTGTGCCTGGAGGCGAGCTGTGCGCTGGGGCTGCAGGAGACACCTCCTTCCCAAAGGTGAGTTACTGTTTTGGGAAGAGTAAAGGCCAGAGGTAGCTGAACTAGAAGTCTGCTCTTTCGTAACAGTCAGAAATTTTGCTGCAGAAAGTCGGTTCCCTTTAACTGGAATTCTTCTGAGTCAAAAAGGCAATGCATATGTTTTAAAGTGTTAATCATAAATATCAGGGGAGAGGGAGCTTAATGGCAGAGCTCCCAATGAGTAACGGCTTAATGTTTGGCCTCAAATATTTCAGCTGGTAAGATGTTGCATACTTCACTGAGCTGTACATGGCAGCTCTGCAGTTAAGCCTTAACCATTTCATTTTTGGAGTGAGCAGTTGCAGTCTAGCCCACGTGTCACAGAAAGCATGCTACGCAGCAGGGTTTGCACCAAGCACGTGTTCGTCGCTGGTCCAGGCACCCAGACTGGATCTAGTCCTCTCCTTATAAGTTGGCTTGTTTCATCAAATCTCCCCCCACAGCAGGAACCTGGATCTTCTTTCCAACCGACCTTTTCCCAACTCCTTGGTATTTCTCCGTTGCCAAACTCTTCTGAATGTATTTCATGCATAGCAAAGCCTGCTTGAAATTTGGCACCGAGAGCCTTTCATAATCCTGCTCACGCTGGTATAAATAGAGTTAGTATCTTCTTGTTTCAGACACATTGTTGTCATTACTACTTACCAACCCAAAATCCAAACACAAAAATCAAAGCTGGCAAAAGAAATACAGAGAGAGTCATGGACCAAATTGATTTGACTGAAAACAGCATTGAAACAGATGAAATATTGTTTCATTTGGAAAAACAGCAGCTGTGTCTGTACAGCAACTACTGTGCTTCTCCAAAGGGTTTTTCCCACATGCAGGGCCAAACTCAACTAAATGTAGCTTGGAGTTAGAAGGTAAAGCTCCCGTGACATTCCTGGATCAAACTGTTTGAAGAAGTAAATAGGGTTGCTTGATTTGAAGTCAGCCGAAAGCAGTATGCATTGCACCAGCTACGGGAACCCAGCGTAACACCTCTGCTGATGCCAGTCAAGAACTGAGCAGCAAAACTCCAGCCCAGAGGACACCAGCTGGAGACAGAGCATTGCTCCTCTACCCTTTCCCCTCTGCCTATAAGCAGATGCCAAGGTCTGCACTCCACAGAACAGCAATCATCAGATTTGCAATGATTTAATATTAAAATGTCAGCGCCGAAGTGCAAGGAATTCTGCTTCTCCCCAGTCCCAGCGTGTGGGAGCTATACACAGCTGGCATCTTCCCACAGCCCCAGCACGGCCCCTCACACCAAACCAGTGCAGACACGCTGCCATTACACGCGGAACCGTTTTCTGGTGTGCAGGAGAGCCCTGCTTGGTGTCAGCACACTGCAGAGCCACCTTGGCACCACTGATGTGGTTCAAAAGCTTAGCGAAGCTGAAACCAGGCTGTCTGAGCAGACCCAGCAGAACTGGTAGCTGTGAGGGAAACTCAGTGGGGAGCTGGGTTCTGTCGCACAAAGTCCCTCAGAGCAAGCATGGTTCAGGCTTCGTCCCAGCGACACCTGTACAAATGCCGTCGCGGCGGAACAAGCACTCCCATGCCATTGTGAACGATGCAGCACCTGAAGCAATGTGTTTTATCTTTTAAATCCTGGTGGTTTCTCTGGGAATGGGATGGCTAAAATAGCTCGTGGATCCCACAGGTGAATGTGGGATCTTTCCTTTCTTTTTGCTCGGCTGGTGGGTTTCACGCCTCAGAGGGAAGGGGAGAAGCCAGTTTTCCGCTGGTACCCACAGACCTTGTTTGCCATTGCTCAACAGGGTGTGCGTGGCACGCCTGCGCTCCAGCTGTCATAGAGTCAAAAGATGAGGCATATCCTTCAGACAGCTCCGGTCCTTTCACACAGGAATGATGCAGGGGAGAAAGGCAAGACAGATGCAATTAGTGAAAAATCAGAAACTGCAGCGTGGCTTCACTCCCCGCCTGTGTTCAAGCAGGGCTCAGCGCAGACAAAGCAGCCTCCCCGGAGCCTTGGACGCCTTACAGCCTGACAGAAGGAACATCACTACGAGCACCAGGTATTTCTGTTAGCGGGAAGCCTGGGAAATGCTCTTTCTGTGCCAGCAACACCTCCTGTTGGCAGGGTTACTTGGCAGGCTGCAGGCACTGAAGCAAACGCACTCTCTGTTTTGCGAGATTCACCAAAGTGGGGCTTATCCCCGTCATGCCTCTCAAGAGAGTCTGAGGAGCCTGTTGTGGCCTTCAATGTGGGGGAATGAAGCGGCCAAAAAAATGGAACTGCCTGAAAAAGAGCTGCCCCTTCATTATGCCAAGCAATATGGAAATAATTTCAGAGTGGGTTGTGTTTCACTTTTTTTCTTTTTTTTCATAATCTCACTATATTTTAAGCCTGGGGTTTGCTTTCCGTTTATTCTTTTTTTCACAATCTCGCTGTATGTTAAAAGAACAGAGAGTCAATACCGTGTAAAGAGGAAGAGCAGGGAGCAGAAGACAGGATGCCAAAAGCCTGGGAGAAGCACCCGGTCCCAGCTGGCCGCTCAGCGGGATGCAGAGGGATCACTCAGGCTGGAAGGGACCTCGGGAGGTCTCCAGCCCAATCTCCTGCTCCTGAGCTGGAGCTTTTGGGCTACCCTGAGCCCAGAGCACAGGCAGGCCACGTGTCCCCAGGCTGCTTCGTGGGGAACAGCCCACGGCATACAAGATGAACCCACCGGCATGCCATGGGGCGTGGGGACCTGCCTTTTCCCTCCTGGCCTTTCTAGGAGCTGACATGCCGTATGTTAAGAGGATTTAATTTCACCTTCCAGCTTCCAAGTAGCACAAGGGAAGGGGAGCTGTACCCCCTGTACTGAGACCAGCTGGGGGTGGGCTGTGCTCCCTCTTGCCTCCCTTGTGGGGGGACCTGGCTGTAGGGGAGGTGGAAGGTCCCATCAGCACTCTTTCTTCAAGCAGAATTAAGAGCACTGAGGGCTTGTGCAGCCAGCGATATCCTTCATGTGCCTGGCTTACGATAACCAGTTCTTCTTCATACGAAACCCAGCTGGTGGTAAATGTTAGCAGAAGGCACACACCATTTTACCTTCTGCTGGTTGCTGCCCCCTCTCCCTTTTAATGCATGAGGCACTTAAAACCCTTAAAAACACTTAAAAGCACTTAAAACTTGCTTGAGATGGTCCATCCCAGTGGAAACACAGGGCCCATACCCAGCAGCTACCAGCTCTTTGTCCTGTCTCCACATTGTTTGGCCGTTGCGCTGCACAGAGACCGGGGCAGCCACAGAAGTTATTCTGGGGGCAGTGCACAGGCTGTGGGGCAGGTGGTCCCACGTGTGGCATCCCTCCTCCGGCTGGCCTGGGTCTGGCCTGGCTCTCCTCCGCCTGATTTGCCCCAAAGCCAACAGACCGGAGGAGTCACCCTGGCACCGCTGCCCCTAGAAATGGGTTATCACTGCCGTGCACTAAACTTTGTCCGAGAGTTTGTTTGGGAAGGGTGGGAAATGGCCATGCAGAAAAGAGACAGAGGCAAAAAAAACCAAACCCTAGAAAAACAAACTGCAGACAATATCTCATTGATACAGTGTCTGGGGCTGGCACTGTAATTCAGGAGACGTACGGAGGCGGGAGGAAAGCCCTGACCCTCAGAGCAGCCTGTTATTTTCAGTGGTGCTGCCGTGCTTCCCTGCCTCCAGGCATTGCCGGAGCTGCTGGGGGTGCCTTCAGAAGGGCCACCGGGCATTTTTGCTCCTGCTGCTTTGCCCGTTCTGTCATTATGGTGAAACCACGCTGCCACCCCCACACCACTGCTCCGGGTGCTGCCGAGGGAGGCTCGGGACCATGCTGCCAGCGCATCCCTGTGCCCAGACCTTGCCCACAGCCGCAGCCGCCCAAGCGGGGCCATACGCACAGCTGGCTCCTGTGTGTGTTGACTCACCCCACTGGCTACTTCTTTCTTGTTGCTTGAGCTAAATCAGGTGATCTGCACTGCCCTCGCGGGGCTGCTGGGCAGCTGCCAAGGAGCCTGGTCCGTGCCAGCTGGCGAGGGGCTTTGCTTGCTCTCGGGCTGGAGCTGCTGCAGTTGAGAGAATGGGCAAAGCGCGCACGAGGAGGGCTGCAGCCTTGTGTGTCTGTCACATAAAACTCAGAGCCCCCAGCCTGGCTCTTTATCAATTATTAGCCTGCTGCTAAAAGAAGAAAATAGATTTCATAAGTGTGTTTCTGTTCCACGCACCAGACAGATAGTCTGGCTGAATGATTTACTGGTGTGAGTTAGTGCGTGCGTGTGCGTATATGCGCATGTGGTTCAAAACCTATAAAGCAAAGTCCTGCCTCTGAATGTGTGTGTGTGTGTGTATTTAACGCTTTGTTATGGTACATCATGGCTTTTTTATGTGTGTCTGTCTGGTTTTCTTGGGCAGTGCCAGTTAAATTTCTTCTTTTTCTTTTTCTTTTTCTTTTTCTTTTTCTTTTTCTTTTTCTTTTTCTTTTTCTTTTTCTTTTTCTTTTTCTTTTTCTTTTTCTTTTTCTTTTTCTTTTTCTTTTTCTTTTTCTTTTTCTTTTCTTTTTCTTTTTCTTTTTTCGTTTCTCATGAGTTGTGTGGTGGAAGCCAAGAGCGTCTGCCAACTCTGCTGTCCCAAAAATAAAAGTTGACACTCTTCTCCTAGAAACAGTTATCTCCCCAGTGTAGTCATGGTCAGACACACCCAGACCCATCCCTGTCTTGAAACTGAGGCTGAATTTAATAATGTGCTTGGCTGCTTTTATTTCTGACTTAAAATGTCAAAGATTGAAAAGACCTTTTTTTTAAGAATGCAGAGCATTTAAGCTATCCCAGGACAGAGGACTGACTTACTATTGTGAGTGTGCACAGAGGAGCAGGCTGCTCTCCCTCCACGCCAGCAGCTGGGAACAGCCCTGAAGCAGCCACCGGCAAAGCTGGAAGCTGGGATAGGAGAGTCCCTGAGTTAAAATTCCTTTCTTCTCTCATCTGTGGTAAATGGGCTGGTACAACTTTCAAATTTCCTTGAATTTTTCATCTTGGTTTTTGAGGTTTTGGACTCCTCCTCTTTCCACATCCCTAGTTTACTCAGAGGAAGCAAACAAGCATTGATTTCACCCCGATGATAAGTGCCACAAACAGAGTCTGAGGAGGGAAAGCTGCAGAGCTAGTTTACATCCCTGCCCACCAGAACGGCAGGGAGGGGTTGGTAAGTCATGCGGGACACGTTGTCCGCTCTTAAGTTATACTTGCCCCATGCAACTTGTTTTCAAAGTCGCTTGGCAGAAAAGTAGCTATTCAGTGTTGCTGCCATAGGTATTTCAGAAACGGTGCTTTTAGTAAGAGGTGGCAGCAGCCCATGGAAATGTCCGGTTCAGACAGGAAAACTTAACTTAGAAAATGAATGGACAATCTGTTTTCCCGACTCACACCCATTTCCACCTGTACAATACCTAGACAGCAAGTGAGGTCCTTTCAAAGCAACAGTAAGTCACAAACGCAAAGTGACCTTTACCACTGCTCTTGTGAACAGCCATGGCAAAACGTATTCCTTCTTGGCCTCCAAACACAAAATATATTCTTTCTTGTCTTGCAGAACCCCCACATTTATTTCTATCATTTATTTCTGGGGGAGACCGTTGGATACAGAAGTCACTGACACAGAGATTTGTCAGTCTACGCACCTGAGCAGGGTCTTGTGATCCTTCCTGGTGGATATCTAGTGGAGTTGTTGGTTCATTGCCTTTGGAGAAAAGGAGATGCGTGTTTAAGGCTTTGGGGACAGCAGTTAGTTCAGCATCAGTTTCAGGCTTTTTATTTCCCCAGTGAGCATGGAAGAACAAAGCCCCGCAGCAACAAGATGTCTTTTGTTACCCTGCAAAAGCAATATTCTCAGCACTGTAGGTGCCATCAGAAGAGGGGCTTTAGGTCTTATGACTGTGCTCAGCCTTTGCAAAGGTAACATTGTCTGTTGGATTGTTATTGCTTACATGTTTTTGCAAACTGACAAGAATTGTGTTATGAATTTGTAAAAGTCAAATATCAAGTTAGTCTTGGCACACTTAGAAACCTGGATAAATCAGCTTTCTCAGTCGTGGGAAACTTGTATGTTGTGTACAAGAAGCAGCTTGGATTCAAGGCAGTTCTCTGCCTAACTGCCTGTTTTGAGGACTGGGTTGAATTGATCCACTTGAGCTGCAAATTATCAGACCCCACATATAGATTGTGAAAATTGAGAGAAATCCAAGCTGAGATGAATACTGCAGTTTGACTGTAGACCAAATGTCCTTTCAGACATGCATCTATGCTCTGAGCTGCTGTCTGAAAATGTCCTTCTTTTACCCTTTACAACAAACTTGGGCTTCTAACTGTGGTTCTGCATGACACTCAAATTGGATATCTGGAGGAAATGGTATGAGTAGTAGACTGAATGTGTGACTCTACGTATGACTGTACAGCACAGCATCTTGCCTGTAATCGTAGAATCACAGAATCATTAAGGTTGGAAAAGATCTCGAGGATCATCAAGTCCAACCATCAGCCCAACACCACCCAACCCACTAATCCATGTCCCGAAGCACCACATCCACACGTTTCTTGAACAATGGGTAATAATGGGTAATATCTGCTCATCTTTCCTATTTCTTTGCTATCCTATCCACGTTTCATAGGCATTAAATATGTAGCATTTTTGAAGGAGGGTGTTTTCTTCCTCAGAACATGGTTGTTTTTAATGAAAGTGGTAAACATTGTGCTGAATGGGTTTGTTTGTCATGGCTGGAGTATACAACAGATATGGTTAGAGAGACTATGTGAGTATTGAGAGTGTGAGGATCAGCAGGTAGAGTCTGAATCAAACTTTCAGTCTCTGGGAGGTTTTCTGTGTCACTTTTCTATGAAAGGTGTCCAATATTGAATTAATTTGGAGGTATGACCATCTTTATATACCAACCCACCTCTGCATTGATGTGGTTAGAAAGAGTATGGGCGTTACATTTGATTGGTAACCCAATACCTAGAAGACTTTAAGTTGGTTTCCTGGGGAATCTCTGGCAGTTTGATTACTCTCTCTGCACTGCACTGTTTCTGTCCATCAGAGGCCAACTGCATGAATATGTCAAAGGCTGTGATTCTGAAGGTCAGCTGGGTTTTTCTAACTTCTCAGCACAAAACGTTGAAGAGAGAGCAGTGTGCATCTGAATGTGCCATCCCCATCTCTGAGGTGGAGAAGCCTGAGTGCTGTGGAAGGAATAGGCCCAGGTTAGTAATGGAGTCATAGAAATAAACTTGTACCAATAACAGTACCAATAAGCTGTGGCAGCTCCCACGTGAAGGCAGGCCTCCTGGACCAGACATCCTCCAGTAACTGAACCTGGCTTTCACTATGGGCTACTGGTGAAAGATGATGAGCTATGGGCTTACCCTGAGCAGGAGAGTCCATTACAGTAAATTATCTTCCCTTTAAGAGCTATATCAGAGTCAATGAGGTGGGTTCCCATTTTGTGAGCTGCAATGTTCCCCATTAACTTCAGGAAGCCTTTATCTGAGCAATCAGGGAAGGTGACAATAATCAAAGCAGAGGTAATGTGTAGGGGAAACCCACAATACTTGGAACACACCTTGTTTGAAAGCAGTTGGAACAGCATGATGCTGAGCTAGCCCTTCATCTCTGCTCACTCCGGTCACTGCTGATCTGCATGAGGAGACTAAGGCAAGAAAGCCCGCTGGTGGGTGGGGTGGTGCCGTGGAGAATTGCCGTGAACTGGAGCTGAGGTCTGCCCTAGCGTTGCCATGAGCACCTGCCTGCAAGAACACGGGAATTCAGCAGATACACACTGTGAGAGCCCAAGAGCTGATACAAAGGGGAGCCAGAGGAAAGCCGGTTGCAGGGCACAATAATGTGTTTTATTAATCCTGCAAACCAAGGAGCTGTCTAGGACAGAGAGCAGTTGCTGGCGTTTCTCTCCTGGCATTTTATCTCTTGATAACTATTTACTTACAGAATTATATAAAGCACTCCTGGAATGAAAACTGATCAGAGTGGAAGGAGAAACTGCTGCTGAGTTGCGACAGCATTTCTTTTAAGAAGGAACTCTCTCTTCAGTTTGCAAACGCTGAAGATGCAAGCTTTCCAGTGCATGTACACCATATGACAAGGTGTTTTACAGCTGGGCTTCCCAGGGAATGTATTTTTTGAGCTGGGCAGGTACTTACCAAAGATGTAGCTTTGCGTTGACTTCTCATGATGTCTCACAAAGTGGTTAGTGAACCTGAAATTTTAGATTCACTAACTGATCATGCAGTGCATGGCTCTGGTGATCTAAACGAAGAACAGCATATGTGTAAGAAACTGAAAAAGATGTGTCACTTCCCCGCTAAAATCCAGTGACTGGGAGAAAAGCCACAGTAAATGCTGAAGCCATGCTGAGACAGAGAAAGAGAAAGAAAGTTCTTCAAAAATGGCAGTACTTACACACTTGTTTCACAAGGTACATATATGAACATATATATGTGCATGTGTATATATACCTTGGCAACAAATCTCTTTGTACATGGAAGGTCTGCCTTGGAAACTGTCAAATATCAATCTTTTTTTGGGAATATACCTGGAAAAATGGAGAAATGCAACCTTTAAAAATGGACAGGAATTGTGTATGCATCTGAAATTCTAAGGATGATTGTCCCCTACAGTCACTTATTTTAGCAGTCTGCATCAGGGTGCTGTAGAGTAAGAAGGATGTTTTCCTCCTTTTTTTATAACTATTTTGTATTCAGATAAATACAAATCCAGTCAGCAGCTTTAATACAAGGCTGATACAAGATGAAATACTAATACAAAACCCAACCAGACTGATTTATTTTTTTTTAAGTAAAAATACACAGCACTTTGGGGTGCTATTTTTTTATAGCTACTGCACAGTAAAATCCAGAAAAGTCTGCAATCTCAACCAGAATGACTTTCTCATGGGGCTGAATGCTGTGGCCCCCACAGTTGCACAGCACCAGGTCACCTGGGCTACACTGTCCTCCTCTCTAATATGCGAGGCTGCAAGATGGACCTCCCTCTCAGTGATCTGTGTTTCAGCCATACTCGACATAGTTTTTTCTTTCCCGTTTCAATATTTTAATGAACTTTTGACTTACACCAATAATCTTAAATTAAAAAAAAAATAAAAAGGCAAAAAGCAGTAGAAAAATCTAATCCTGGATTATCCCACCCATTCCTAAATTGTGCTCTCAGGAGCTCAGTGGGTGCTTTTGCTAATCAAACAAATCCGAGTCACAAGAGCTCCCTCTCTCTGCTTTTTCTCTCTAGCATCCCTAATGTAAACAAGGGAGCACCTAAGAAACAGCAGGGGGTCAGTGCTGGGAGAGAACATTGCAGTGCAACAGGTGGAGGGAAAGAAAATGCCTTTTTCTGCAGAATTCTAGTTTGGGATGTGATCCTTGTGCCTCTCAGATCAGCATGAATCAAGAGAAGAGGCTCTTAGCATCATAATGTTGCATGCTATTGCCCAGAACTTAATGGGGATAAAAAAACCTTACACGTTATCTATTTATTTGGGTGCACAATGGACACAAGGAGAGCAGTTGAAGGTATCTGGGAGTTGTTACTTCCTTTCAATGAGTTGCTAGGAAGCAGCAGGAATAAAGCTTTGAAAAGTTTAAGTTAGATTTGTCCCCTGAGGACCTTGTATGAATTTTATAAAAGGAGGGAAGGTTAGTTTCTGGGTTTTTTCAAGAGAAAAAGGAAATTAGAGAATTTAAAGAAAACCTAGGTGAGACAAAGCTATCTGTTAAATGCCAGTGCAGCATGGAGGGCTACTGACCAGACTGAACCTCCTCTCCCCGTGGCACTGGTCTCCAAAGAGCTGCCACAGGTCAAGATGGCTGCTGTGGTGGAGACCAGGCAAGTCATGATTCACACAAAGAGAATGTGAAGTAAGAAGGTTATTCTTTGAGAGTTTCACAATGGCAAAGAATGGGAACCCATAGACTGGCCAAGAAAACAGGCAACAATGGGTAAGAGTATAAACATGTAGGGCAGACTTATAGGGGGGCAGGCAGCCAATAAAGAGGAAGGAAGAAGCTAAAATAAGCCGATGAATGAACAGACAGGAAATATTTAGCAGTGAAAGAGATAACGTGTGACTTAGAGGGAAATAAGAGGAAAAAGTTACAAGGTTAAATCTATAAAATAATACAGCAGTTATTTAGGGGAAATTTTTCTGATGTCTTGCTGCAAACAGAAAGGACAGAACAAAGAAGTACAGGGGAAGTGCTGTAAAAGCCCCGGCAAACAGCCAGCGGTGGCACCTTGCTCCAGCAAAGACCAGCCAACCCCTCTTGAACTCTGGCTTATCCTGGGTGATCACCCTGCCGCCTTACGCCTTCTCTCAGCTGGCTCGCAAAATGCATGCGGTGTTTATGGAGTCTTTTGAGCACTTCTTTGATGCCTTGGGTCTAAATCCCCTCTTGCCTATACTTTGTATAGGTCATACCCTGGGCTCCATACTCTGCTTTGGGGTTCTGGCAGGGGGGGCTCCTGGAGCTGTAGATTTGTGGTCAGGGTGATGTTCATATGGTGGGGAACAGAAAGAACTATCCCGGCCTTAGTGAAGTTGAAAGGAGGTGAAAAAGCGGATGAGGCTAACTGAGGAAATATACTGATTGTTTCAAGCAGATCAGGCTACTTCAGCTGCATTAGCAGACCACGTCCCAAACCAGCGTGATATTTCTTCTTGGGCTGGGAAGAAGTAATGGCAGCTCCTTGTTTCTAAGCCCCTGGCACGCCTCCAGTCCTGCGCTTTCCTCCCCTATGGATGCTGTGGGCTGGTGGAAGTGTTCTGTAGGCTAGATTCAGGCATATCACAGAGAAAAAGAATAACCTGAGGAGGTTATCCTACACTATAGGAGGTTGTAGTGAGGTGGGTGCTGGCCTCTTCTCTAAAGTAACAAGTGATGGCACAAGAGGAAACGGCTTCAAGTTGCACCAGGGGAGGTTTAGGCTGGATATTAGAAAAAATTTCTTCACTGCAAGAGTGATGAGGCATTGGAACAGGCTGCCCAGGGAAGTGGTGGAGTCACCGTCCCTGGAGGGGTTCAAGAAACATGTGGATGTGGTGCTTAGGGACATGGGTTAGTGGGTTAGGTGGTGTGGGTTGACGATCCTTGAGGTCTTTTCCAACCATTATGATTCTATGATTCTGAAAGGCCTGTTTTTACAGCTTAGAAAGTAAGGTAACAAAGTTTTATAGTGGAATAGATCCACAATTCTAGGCAAAATTGCATGTTATAAAGCCATATTTTTTAAACAACTTAATAAAAGGAACAGCTGGGTCTACACAGAACTCTATTATTTTAGCATTTGATTCATGCAAATACAGGAGGGGGAGTGTCCCTGTATCACTGGCCTCCCCTCTCTCTCTGAATTCCTTCACACTAACTTGAGATCCAGATTTGAATAAACTTGAACTCATAAAACCTTGAAACGGTTAGGATCTGCATGTTGAATTTGTAGCATCCTGAAATTAAGCAAGTTCCACATTGCTCTATTTTTTTTTTTGATGTGGCTTTTTTTTGATAGCTCTGAAATAACATTTTGGAAAGATACCAAAAAATCATCAGTCTGAGAAAACTACTCATCCATCAAAGAGGAACATACGTTATGACACTAAGACATAGGGGATGAAGATGCTCCAGGACAGCTTCCTTATTCAAAATTAGAAATAAGGAAGTGGAAAAGGAAAAATGAATGACTTTGCTTTGCTCAGCACAATACTGTGATTTAAGTGCAGTGCCCAACTTTGTTCTCGGTTACCCTGAGAAATTCAGGATGATCACAGTGTAAAAGTGTTAGGATCAGAATAAGACCTGTATAGTTCTCACCCACGTTCACATCTCACAGAGCCTTTTGTGTGGGATTGGCAGTGTGCTCAGTATTACCCAAAATACAAAAGCAATCAGTGATCTTTGGAGCTTACCGTTTAAATGCAAGCAGCTCTTTCTAGATGAGATTGGAAACCCTGAATAGGATGTTTGTGGCTATGGACGCTGCTTCTAGCCTTGTGCTTTCTGACTGCCTAGGGACAGGAGAAAGCCCTGGCCTGGCTGCATAGGGTGCAGAGGGCCTGACATCTACCCAAGACTCAATCTAGAGCCATGAAGACTACCGCACAATCCAGCAATCAAAAAATCAAGGAGCTTCATGGCCCTGAGGAAGGTGCTGTGTCACAGGCGGGTGCTGCTGCCTTTCCCAGCGCGCCGTAACTGCTGCTGTTGTGTACAAGTGGCAGACTAAAGCTCTCAATGACACGTCTGTCCGTACTGCAGTCACACCTCCTTTTTGTTGTGTAGGCAAGCATTTGGGTACCCTCTGTAAATGGTGGCAGTCTTCCAGCTAACAACGGCGTCTGGACTCTCGGCAGTACTACCTGCTGAGGTGTTTCCTACAACATGCCACTTCTTTATTTACCCTTACTCCTGGCTTTTTCCCTGCAGACAGAGCTTGGCAAGCAGCCTCGTGACCATTTTCTGCACTGAACGTGTGCCAGAGGAAACTCGCTTGAATAAGGACTGGGACATTTTGACCAAAAGCAAGGTTGTGAGTCTCAATGGACATTCTTTTTTTACATGTTTGTTAGCATCATTGCTTTTCCTATCTTTGCTGTATTAAATAGTTTTTTGTGCTCTACTAGTGCAATGAGCTATTTATTATTCATAAGCTTTTCTTTAAAGACCCTTCTTTGGTACAGAGGACATCTAAATTCCCTTCATTAAACTTTCTTCGTGCCTTGGGAAACAGAATAGCAAAAACGGTTTGGCAAAGACTTGAATGCATTTGAAGTAATGTTGTCCCATTTGCTCGTGTTTCTAAAAGTCAATTTTTTAAAAAAACAGGGTTTGATAGTAAATGTGTTTTAATAATAAGGTGCTTTGAAAAAACAATTCAAAACTGCCAGGCCAGCTTGGTCAACCCTTGCTTACAATCTGGGCAGTACTTCATGTAGCGAGGTGCCAGCTTGAGACCTCCAGATGCTCCTCTGCAAGAAATAGTGCTAACAGTAGTTAGTTGCAGCATAAGAAAAATGATGCCAATCACCCTTTCAATGAGCTATGTATTGGTATCAAAGATCAAAATAACTAATTTGGTCACGAATAGAAGAGTTCCTGTTTCCATGTTCTTTTTTTTTCAGATTAAAGGCTGTTCTTAAAATCTCTGAGCTCACAGTCTGGCAGTTTTCAAACTTTCATTTTCTTGTTTTCATTTAAAAGATTCGGCTAGCAGACCCTTGGCAACATCAGCCATGTTTATGGACAGCGATATTTGCTGAAGAAATGGTTTCATTGCCGTACCTTGTGAAGTGATGATAAACATCCTGAACTTATACACAGGAAAAGGTCAAAGATCAAATAGATTTCCTCACCAGGGAATTATCCCGTAAAGCACAATGATCCTGTTGTTTGTATAGTAACACAGGAGTTACGCGCTGCAGGCGACCACAACGTGCACTGGATTGAGAGATTTTTGAAAGACACACATACGATGACGGACCTTTCAAGGACAAGAAGGTTGTTGCCTTGTCACTGTGGCCCCTAGGTTTAGTTCTCCTCATGACAATGGGGTGAGAGGTGTGTGAAATGAATACTTGCTGCTGGCCTGTGTCAGGAAGCTGTAAACAATTCAGCCGGGTGACACGGAATGTAAATGAGGCTCTGACACGGAATGTAAATGAGGCTCTCCTCTGCCTCACATACAAAAGAAACTTAACCTCTGATGGGTTACTGAGACTGCAGTGACTCTAGCCATTAAACAAACTAAGGGCAAGTGCTGGGCTGTGTCTGTGTGCATTCATTTCGGCTCTGGCTTCCCTTTTGCTGACTCAATTGCCTTCAGCTAGCTGTTGCTCAGACAGGGGGACACGTAAAGTGAGACCAGCTGAGTGTGCAGACAGTGCTGAGGCGTTCCAGGGGAGCAGTTAATGTTAGTGTCTTCATAAACTTTCCAAGTTCCAGTCAACCTGGAATTTGCACTTATTTTTGGGATGGAGTCAGCATTGGTTGGTTGGACAATTTCATTGTTGTATTGAACATTAGTCCAAAGCAACATTTATATTACTTGGTCCTACCACTCTGCTGACTGTTGTGTAGCCTGCAAAATCGGAGGTATGAGCTACTTTTGCCTGTATTCAGAAAATTACTTTTTCAAACAAGACAAAAATGTTACTTGCCCTATTAATAAACAAAACAAAACAAAGCAAAGCAAAGCAAAGCAAAACAAAACAAAACAAAACAGTGAGGTTGTTTCTGTTTGGGTCTGTTTGGTGTTCGTGCTGTCTTTTGCTGTTCTCTAATACATCTGGCATTCTCATTACATCAAGGCCCCATCCTATGAATATAGGAATAGCTGTCTCCTCTGGAGCTGAAAATCAAAATTATTACATGATGCAACAAGCTGGTGTGATAAATGGGTAGAGGGAGTGGAAGAAAAATGATGAGGCTAGCAGTGACAGGAAGCAGAGCTATATAGACCGTGTGTAAAATGGGTAACTTTGCAGTCTGTGTTAGGTTTGTTTCCCTAGGACGTAAAAGGAGGAAAAAGATTGATGGTGTCAGTAGTTCCTGCTGACCACCTGCTTCACTGTTATGTTGAAAAGATGAAGATGCCTTCCTTTTATACGTACCTTTGTTACGCTTTCTGTAACAAAGCATACCATGGTATTTTGCACAATTGCATTTTCTGTTTAGTTATAAGAAAACAAATCTGAGAAAATGGAGTAGAAGTCATAGATCCTTGAGCACTATAAGCATACTAATTTTGTAGTTAACAAACATCTAGCACGATGCTTTGCCTTTCCCTTGTAAATATTTTCCAGAGGAGTGCTGCCTCTTGACTGAACCGTCTTGTGACCATTAATAGGGAACAGAGAAAACTGCCGTGAGTGGTGTGCTTAGACAAAAGCCTGCCAGAACTAGTAGCACAGCAAAACAGAACACTCCTGCTCAGACTTGAAAGCAAACATCAGAATAAATAATCCTTTTTTCAAGGGTGGGATAGGGGTGCAGCCAACAGTTACATGACAGAAAATGACAGAACATATACACAAGTACATATAATATAATTTTGTGTGTGTTTGAGGGGGGCTGAGATGGAGAGAGAGATCAGACTGCCTTTTTCTCTAACCATATGTCAGAATATAATTTTGCTTACGTTTGCAGGGAACAGGAGTCTTTCTTTAAAAAAAAAACAAAAAACAAAACAAAAAAAACCATCCTGGTTGTAAGTAGAGCAAGCAGTGGGAAGGAGGGATGAGGCAGGACCTCCTGAGGAAGGCCAGCAGCACGATGCCCCAGGCAAGCAGCTCTTTCTAGCCAACAGCTAAAATGACTAGCCCAGGTATATGTAGATCGTAGAGCACAACTCTCTGCTCCTCCAAGCTAGAGTGCCTCTGAAGCAGAGGACCACACCACATGCTCATCTTTTTCATTCAAGCAAAAAGGAGGAACCGTAACTCAATCTGGCCAGCAAAATGGCCTCAGGGAATTGCTATGACAAAAACAGCTGAAAACTATGATTTCTAACGTGAGAAGTTTGATCCAGTCTTACACCAGCTAGGGTTAGGGCTAGACTCTTCTGGATTTGCTTTCACATAGGATTAGGATTAGGGTTAGGGTTTAGGATTAGGGTTTAGGGTTGGGGTCATCAGCGTTAGGAGTTAGGGTTAGGAGTTAGTCTTAGTCTTAGGGTTAGACATGAAGGTCAGGGTTAGGATTTAGGGTTAGGGTTAAGGCTGTTAGGGTTACTGTTAGAGTCAGGGTGAAGGTTCAGGGTTAGGTTTAGGGTCAGGGCTATTAGGCTCAGTGTTAGGGTTCGGGTTAGGGTTATAGTCATTAAGGTTAGGGTTGTATTTATGGTTAGTGTTGGGGTTAAAGTTAGGATTATGGTCATGAGTGTTAAGGTGAGGGTTAGAGGCTTCTACATTTGCTTTCACCTAGGACTGCTAAAGTTTCTGCACTCCTCTTTTGTTATCTTGTATATTTTTGCACAATTGGAATTCTTTAAACACAATTTTTTCTGTCCCTTCTAGACCTCCGTGACCTCCTTGTCATCCCCATTATCATCCCATCTATTTTTAAGGTGGACCACGCAGCCCAGGCTGTATGAGCGCTGTTTCGCTCTCGTCCGTTTATATCTGAAGAGCTGCCTGCTCTACATACAAGACATGTTGTGCCTACTTCTTCCCGTCAGGAGACAAATTTTTCAGGATCTGGGTAATCTGTCAGATTTTAACTGCTGTGGTGGTTTAGTCATTTGTTTACATTAGCACCTAACACCTCTGCATCAGGGCCTCCCTGTGTGAGAGGAGTAAAGAATCATAGAATCAGGGAATCATTAAGGTTGGAAAAAGCCCGTCCCAAAGAGCTGAGGAAACTGGTCAGAGAAAGGCCAGGCGCAGGAAGAAATGCCACTGAGCGGTAAAGCAATTGTCCCGCAGGCACACTGCCCCAGGGTAGCACCAGGATTAAGAGCTGGCTCTCCTGATGCCAGGGTCTCCAGGGCAGGCAGTGCTGCAGGGGTGATGGCAGTGGCCCTTTGAAGAAGAAACTTCTGAAACCTCCAGATGAAAGGGGTAGCTGTCTACCAGTGATGCAGGATGTGGATTCAGTGCAGTGCTTTTCCTCACATGCCTCTTATTAATCTCTAATTAATCACAAGCTGTTAAATATTTTTTATGGATGTCCATGCATCACAGAAATCTTTTTCTTAACCTTTTTAAAAAAATATTTCTTAAGAATTAAACCTTTGTGGTAGAAGCAACATCTTGTACATAAAACAAAGTGAGTGGCTCAGAAGATTAAATGTTTGCCCTAGGATCTTCCCCCTGCACATCGCAGCACACGTCCTCCTTGGAAGGGTTTCTCCTGGCGCTCCACCTGAGGGGCTCTCCATTTCCTGACCAAACACACATGGAAAATTAAACTTCACAGAAAATATATATAAAATCCAACACCTCTCTATAACAAGCTATATGGAGTGGCCAGATATTAAGTCGTTAATTCTTACCACTGTTTAATACCCAGTGTATAATTACCACTACATAATACTGTACAACACACGATCCTTTTTATGTGCTGATCAAATTGAAATTTATTTTTTTTTCCTTACCTATTCTGGGTCCTCCCTCCCTTTTCCTTTTGACAATAGCTCTCTTCTGTCTCTCTCGTTTGCTTTCTGTGCAGTAACATATGTGTTATGCAGCCCTGATCCTGCAGTATGCACAAGTTTTCCTTAAGCTTAATGGAACATGTAACTGGGACCAACTTAACTCAGACGTACCGATACTGTTCTTCTGCCTCAGACCCCTGCCCAGGGCAGCCCCCCTACCTTCAGCCTAAGCACAGCCCCAAATTTCACTCTGTAGGAGAGCCAAATGGGCAAGGTGGAACAAAGTTTAAGAAAAAAAAAATTACTTATTTGGTCACTTTTATTGGCTTGTGCATCTCGACATCCCTATGTATACAAATGCATGTACGCCTACATGTGCAAAGCCTTTGACATGGTCCCTCACCACATCCTTCTCTCTAAATTGGAGAGGTGTGGATTTGAACGATGGACTGTTCAATGGACAAAGAATTGGTTGGCTGGTGGCAGCCAAAGAGTTGCAGTTAATGGCTCTGTGTCTGGATGGAGGCCGGTCACCAGTGGTGTCCCTCAAGGGTCTGTCTTGGAACCAGTGCTCTTCAACATCTTTATCAACAACATAGATGAGGGAGTCCAGTGCATCCTCAGCAAATTTGCAGACAACACCAAGCTGAGTGGTGCAGCTGATACAAGAGAGGGAAGGGATGCCATCCAGAGGGACCTGGACAGGCTGGAGAGGTGGGACCATGAGAACCTAATGAGGTTCAACAAGGCCAAGTGCAAGGTGTTGCGCTTGGGCTGGGGCAATCCCAGGTACCTGTACAGACTGGGAGAAGAACTCCTTGCGAGCAGCCCTGCGGAGAAGGACTTGGGGGTCCTGGTGGACGAGAAGCTGGACATGACCCGGCAGTGTGAACTCTCAGACCGGAAGGCCAACTATGTTCTGGGCTGCACTAACAAACAGGTGGCCAGCAGGGAGAGGGAGGTGATTGTCCCCCTCTGCTCTGATCTTGTGGGACCCCATCTGCAGTACTATGTCCAGGCCTGGGGCCCCCAGCACAGGAAGGACGTGGAGCTCTTGGAGCGGGTGCAGAGGAGGCCACGGAGATGATCAGAGGCTGGAGCACCTCTCCTATGAGGAAAGGTTGAGGGAACTGGGCTTGTTCAGCTTGGAGAAGAGAAGGCTCCAGGGAGACCTTATTGCGCCCTTCCAGTACTTGAAGGGAGCCTATAAACAGGAGGGGGAGCGACTGTTACAGGGGTTGGTAGTGACAGGACGAGGGGGAATGGTTTTAAACGAAGAGAGGGGAGATTTAGGTTGGATATTAGGAGGAAGTTTTTCACTGTGCGGGTGGTGAGGCAGTGGCCCAGGTTGCCCAGAGAAGCTGTGGATGCCCCATCCCTGGAGGAGTTCAAGGCCAGGCTGGATGGGGCCCTGGGCAGCCTGCTCTAGTGGTTGGCAAACCTGCCCACATCAGGGGGTTGGAACTGGATGGTCTTTAAGTTTCTTTTCAACCCAGGCCGTTCTAGGATGCTGTGATTCCATGTGTACATGTGCATATATATACATAGATGCATACACCTAGATACACACTGATTTTCAAAGGTCACTGAGTCAATACTCCTTCCTCCTTCCTTGTTTCTAAAGTCGTTTTCCAGATCATTAGGAATCTGACCGTGCTGGTAAGTGACATGTCACTGAGGGGCATTTTGTGAATTTTCGGCAGCAACGGTTGCAGTTGGCTTTTTTTTTTTTCTGCAGGGCTATTTCTGGAAAATAAAGGAAAACAAAGTGCCTCCTGCAGCGCGGAGGAGAGGGGAACCCGGAGTGGAAAGCCCTCCTTGAGTTGCACATGCCGGTGCCGCTAGCTGCGGGCAGTCAGACCCCAGGTGCTGGGGGAAGGAGGGACCCCAGCCCCCAGGAGCAGGCGGCTTGCTGCAGGCCCCAGCGCCTCCATCTTTCATTCTGCTTTCACCCGAGACTCTCTCCAGCATCCCTTTTTACAGCTTTATGTAAACTTTGGAGTCCTGACGGATGAAAGTGCTCTCTGTTTCGCAGCAGAGCTGTGGCTTTTGGATTTTACAGCCCCAAAATTACTTCACGATGATCCAGAGCACACATCACAGCCCAGAAACCACACGGGAGCTGTGCTGGTAAAGGAAGCCGAGAGTTGCTGAAGTAGCCAGACTGAAATTTATAACCGTGACCTGGGCCCTGTCAGGCCTTTACGACACCGTGTAAAGTGAATTGCTGCTTAGTCACCAATTTGCTTGGCAAGATTGGCTGGATTAGGAAATACATAAAAGGTCAGACAGTAGGAGTTTGTCTAGACATCCTATTTTGGATTATATGCTCTACACGTTTCTGTGGCAACGCCTGCAAAACACTCATTTTTTAGCAATATTTTCGAAGGCTCCTCTTCTGTAATGAGCTACTGAAGCTTTGGTGAGCAAAATTAACTTGTTTCTCTCCCACCCACAGCCCTGCGGCTGCCCAGCTACACCCTTTCCAGAAGTGGAGGGGAGACACCTCGGCCTGGCCGCTGCCAGGCCTCCAGAGCACCAGCACCACCATCTTCCTCACGGAGGCAGAGGCCATGCCCGTGGGGACAGCCAACCGCCCAGGGAGCCCTGTGGGCCTGCCAGCACCACCATCTTCCTCACGGAGGCAGAGGCCATGCCCGTGGGGACAGCCAACCGCCCAGGGAGCCCTGTGGGCCTGCCAGCACCACCATCTTCCTCACGGAGGCAGAGGCCATGCCTGTGGGGACAGCCAACTGCCCAGGGAGCCCTGTGGGCCTGCCATCAGTGAAGGAGACGAGAGGCAGGGACCGCATGCTTCCCTGGGTCTGCCGTACCACACTTCATTGCCCTTCACCAGCCTGGGCTCCATGCTGACCTTTCCAGCAGCAGAGGGATGGGAGGAGGCAGAAGAAATAGATACTACATCAGGTTCTCTGCTTGCAAACAGCACACTGAGGTCTGTAAAAGAAGCAGCGCCGTGGCTTGCCACCTAAAACAGAGTCCACCAGGGTTTGAGCCGGGCTGCTCGGAAGTTTTAACAAAAACAAATGGGAAAAAAGCAAAGTATTGTAGCGAGAGAGGAAAACCAGACAGCCAGGAAAAATGGGCTCCATAGCCAGGTTTTTCACTTCCGTGATGTTGTTGTTATTTACTCCCTTCCATACCATCCCTCTTGCAAGAGAAAAGTGGTAACAAATTCAAATTTAGAGCTCTGGAATTCTTCCTCTCAGCTTTTAAACTTTAAACTAGGGGAGGAAAAAAAAAAAAAAAGGAAAGAAAAAGTCAACTCCAGGAGTTTCAATGACACTAATTGGATTTGTCTGGGCTTTCCAGGTTGACTCAAACAGATGCCAATTTAAACTAAATAGAATGTAGCAAGAAAGATTTTATGAAAACCAAGGGCAGATTTACTTTGTCTACTCAAGTAAAAATTAATGAATAAATAAACACTCCAGACAGCGCTTTTGACCAGGTTCATTAAAGTAAGCGCATGCTTTAACTTTATGATTCCTATCATCTGATACCTAGAAAACTGGCTTTCAAATTCATTCCTGAAAGGGCTGCTATTTATTAGGACTGGTCAGTTTTCTTTCCTTTTCCTCATAATTATCTTCTGGATAAATAGTACTGTGGAAGGGGTTTTGCATTGCTGTCTGCTGACATAGCCAGCACCTGGAGCCACGGTGGTGCTCATTCAGCGGCGCAGCAGACATTCCTCTGAGAATATCATGCACCTTCCTTGGGCAGTGCTCTTCCTCGCCCACCTCCAAGCCCTTCCAAAAAGTGGGTATCATTATCCTCACTCTGCAGATGAGGAACAGCTGGAGGAAAGCAAGGCTTAGAGAAATAAGCAGACAGTCTTGAGAAGGTGTGGACTATCTGCAGCTTCCATGACACTCTTGGGGTGGGAGTGCTGCTGCTGTCACTACTGACTTTTCATATGTGTGTCAAGAAAGTGTGCAATTAGTTTACTTTGTAAATTAAACTGCAAAATACCATACTGAGTTATAGCTGTGGTAGACTAAGTTGCTGAACTGAGCAAGGTTTCTGAAGTAAGAGCAAAGAACAATAGCTGCTGTGCTGATACTCCTTGAATTTGAAACCTAATGCCGCAGCACTTCCCAGGCAAAGTGAGTCAACATGCATTCGTAGTTGTCTCTGGCACAGGCAGAGGGATTGCACATGAATTTGGGGAGTGCAGCAACACCCCCAGGGCCAAGGGTGTGTGCGCTGATGTGTGTACTTACATGTATCAGATTCTACGCTCTAAAATAACCGCAGGCAGATGCATATTTCATGGCCTACCTGTTCACCAAGGCTCCCAGCTGACAGCCTGTGAGTCACGTAATGAGAAGCTGAAATGTGTAGTGGAAGGGAAGTTCCAGGTTTGACCAAGCAAACACCCCTCTGGTTCTAAATTATTTTCAGACAGCTTCCTTTGTTCATACTTCCTTGGTGATTTGCCTATAAAATGAGCTTTTATTTAATGTTTTGAAATGCTGTGTTAATAAGAAGGCTATAGAACCACATCAGATATTTCTGAATTCCAGCACAAATCTGTTATCTATTATTATTATTATTACGCAAACAGCCTTGTTTAGGCAAAGGAGCGTTGCAATACAATTTGCCAAATGAGTAACAGGTCTCTGCCCTAAGGAGCTTACAGTCTAAAGGCAATTTTGGCAAGGTTTTCAAAGGTGCTGCATACCCACAGTTTACAGTGACTTCAATGAGAACCTGTGACTACAATGACAACTTTGAAAATCATGCCAAATATAAATAATTACTTTCCCCCCCCCACTTCTTTGATATCTGGAAGTCACTTGTAAGTTTTTAATTACAAACAGATTATCAAGTTTTATTGTTTGACCTGCTTAGTACCATCTTTCCCTTTCAGGACTGATCTTCATTTTGTTGATAGACTTTTATGATCTCTTCCCCTGCAATGTCAGAGGAGCTTGATTGTCCTCCTATGGCCGGCTAGCCACGGCTAGGGAATATCCTACTAAATGCAGCAGCTATTGGGATGAACTACATTCCTCATTTTATAGGTGAATATAACTGGAAGGTTAAAACTTGTAGAGGGTAAGTTGAGGGCACAGGTTTCACTAATGCTTACAAATACAGGGGGCAAGTAGGTGGGATATTTTAGATCTGTAATAGTATCTAGGAGTCTCAGGGTACAGGAAAAGGAGGTTTTGATAGGAGCTTGTGCATAGTGGAGAGGATATTTTAAAGTAATTTTTTAAAAATAGGCTTCCTGGCAAGTTAATACCTTCAAAATGCTAGGACAATATAATCTGTAGCAAAATATATCAGTAAATTTAAAATTTATGCAAGTTACACATGGCTTGTGATGTTTTCCGCTATTCAGAAGGAGAGCTGGATATGGGACATGCACTGTGTATTGTGGATGACCTTTGATCTGTCCATCTTCCCTAACAAAAAGTGCAACATAATACATATTCCTCAAGTGGGGTAAAGGCAAATAGGAGATTATACCTAGATCAAAAGGAAGAGGGTTTTTTTTTTTTATTTTTCTGGCAACTTGGATAATACTCTGCTGTAGGACTCCATATTCTTTATTCTTTCACTTTAAGCTATGCAATATCAGCATTTTTATGAAGTAGAAAAGCAAGTGAGATGAGTCTGTTGATGTGATACAGGTGAAGCAATGTAGAACATGTGAAAAACTTGAAAATTAAGAAGAAAATTAATTCTGTGTACGCAGAAGGAAAAGGTAATTTTAGTCACACCCAATTCTTATTTAGTGCTTTTCTCTTGTAGATCTCAAAGTACCTTAGCAAATCAGTGAGTACCACTACCTGATTTATGAATGGGGAAACTGAGGAACAGATAGGGAATTCCACATGCTCAGGGCTGCCCAGTAGAGCAGCTGGGAATAGCACCAATATCCTGCTGCTGCAGCACTGCATGCACTAGACCACACCAACCATGAATGCTGATTCAGCTGAAATCCATGCACAAGCATTGTTGAATTGCCACCAATACTGGCATGCAAACTACAACAGAAGTTGGCTTTCTCTGACTCAAAATACGCCGTGAGAACAGTCTGTTCCTTCTGACCATGACATCCTCACTCAAACCTGCTGTGAGACTGGAAAAGGCAACTGGCTCTTTTGATGACTCCTCAGCCATTCATCCTCCCCAGGTGAGTAAAGGCAAAGGGCTTTGCCTCTGCTCCAAACTTTCCATGCAGGTTGCCCTAGAGCGTTTCTGTTCTCCTTCAGGAAAAGTGCTGGATCATCCTCCTGCGAGTTTCCCCGGTGCCTGGCATCCTGCCAGAGCTACGTTCTTTGGTAATCTCCTCTTCACTGTCACATTGTCCACATACAAGTATTAATAATGGTAACTATAGCTAAGTATTATCTTATTTTGGCAGCAGTTTTCTAGGAGATAAAATAAGAAACCTACTGCTTTTGTTGATGTTGCTTATCTCCCTTGCCAAGTTCTCACCTCCTTCTCTTTTCTTGGGTCTTTTCCAATGTCTTTGTATGAATTCTTGTTGAATATTGTACTGTATTACTACTTTTTCTTCCTATTTCCATCTGTTTTTTCCCTCTCCCACACTTTGTTTCTGTTCATGACCTCCATTCTTCTTTTTCTGTGACTCTTTCCCACATTCCTCCTTTTCTATCTGGTTTGTCCCAGTCTCCTCAGCCAGAAACAGACCAATCGTGTCAGGAGGTTTGGGGCATCTCCAAGCAAGCACATGAGCAGCAGCTGGTCAGGCCAAGCGAAGCATCTGCATTCAGTGGTTTCTCAGCTGTTTTGCATCTACCTTCTGCTTAGTCTGAGCACATAGAAGGCAGCACAGCTGCCACATCTGCTGGAGAGGTGCTCTGTAGTCACAAGGGATGAAGAGGTGATACAGCTATCCAGAAACTAGAGTGTTCATGCCTTCTCACCGTCTTTGCCACAGTTGGAGCTCTTTGCTTAGAGGTTTAGAAAAAGGGTTTGGGCATGAGCTAGGGCAGGGATAACTCACTAAATATTTGCAACAATCCTTAAATCAGGTCACTTCTGTGGCTGAACTAGAAGAACAGCAAGGTCAGCAATGTTATTTAATACAGTGAGGCAGATAAACTGATTTAAAAAAAAAATAATTAAAAAAAAAAAATTTAAATAAAATTACCTGTCTTTAAATACAGCTTTGGTGATGGTCTTCTGTATGCTCAGAGATACTGCCCAGTCCGTACCACAAAAATATTATTTGATGAAAAATATTAATCACAGAGAAGACACTTGTGTTTTTCATTGCCCAGTCTGATTCAAAGGTATTAAGAACAAAATTTGTACAGTTACCTGCCTTCATATCTAGTCAGTCCATGCAGAAGGGTGGGTATGGCACATTATCTTATGACTGCTGTACAAGGCAATGATTACAACAGCGCTGGAAACAGCATTCAAGGAGTATGAATGCCTCAAAGAGTGCCTGTTTTGCATGCAGAGCCCATAGGACCATAGACCTGCTCCTCAGGACTGAGGCCTCAAGCCCTGAGGCTTGAATCCCCCCCAGCTTGTTGTTATGCCCCTCCACCTGCAGAAGTGGCCGCTGCGGGAAGGATGGGGAGGCAGATGGTGCCTCCCAAGCCACGTGCCTTTCAAGCACTGTCCTGTGCAGATATACTCTCAGCAGGGACAGATGCTTAAATTGCCTGGGGCCCTGCCTACCCTGACTCCCATTATCACTACCGCCAGTGGAAAAGTTGTAGACCAAAAAAACCTTCATGTAAATAGACTCTTGTTTAAAAGCTTGGCACCTTCAGCTGTTTCTAAGTGGAGCATGTCAAGGTGTAGGAGGGAAGCCCTAATGGCTTACAGGGAGCTGGGAAACACCAGCTTCCCTGAAATGCCTGTGGCCAGCTTTAAATGTTCTTAGAGGTTTTATTTTTAACTGTTTCAGTAAGTAAGAGATCTTGAGTGGGTTTTTGGAGGATAAGTAAACAAAATGTTGGTAATTTAAGATCAGCTATGTACTTGGCCTCATAATTTTTGTCTTCTCTCTCCGTCAGTTCTTCATCAAGCCACAGAAACCAAACTTTAATCATTGTCTCTTCCTCAAAACAACGCAATTGCTTTTGCAGTTCTTTCCTTGACAAGATGCCAACAGTGCATTATCATACACACAGGATCTCACAAGACTTTTAAAAGCTGCATATCATCACAAGCTGTCTTCTTGGTAAGAAATAGTGAAGTGTTTGCTCTACAGAAACAGTAGTTAGCTGTGAGGTATAAATTTCTACATGATGACTGCAGAGTTTGGATGGTGATGTAAGGGCTGCAGAGAAGGCAGTAACTCTCTGAGAATGCCTGCCCAGGACTCCTCATCGCTGAGGAATGGCTAAATATACCATAAATTGCAGGCTGATTGGCTGGAGGAGACTTCAGCTCCTAATTATCTCCCACTAATGCACACACTGGAGTGAGACATCTGACCGAGTTACTATGATGCACAGGCTATCCTCCAACCCACCTCCTCCCCAACTTTTTTACATTCTGCTCTTTAATAAAAATCCTTACTGCTTTCTTCCCCCTTCTCAAATTTGCCTTTTTCCATTCTGCTCTCTAACACTCTTTTGAATGGGTCTGCCTGCTGTCTACACACATCACTAAACAGATCCCTTCACAGAAGGTTTCCAAAGGGAAATTGCCCATTCCCTTCATCTGATTGGTGAGGTGAAACTTTGGTCTTTGAAACTTTGTTCAAGTCAATAATACATCCGTCCCCTGACACATACACAGATTTAATATCTGCTTCCTATTAATGTCCTGCTTAGATGTAGGTCATCTGGACTGCTGCTTCTGCTGATACATTTCCACAGCGTTGAGCTGTCTGTCGTGTGCTCAAAGGTTGCTTCTGCAGACAACCTCGGTGCAGTAGAAACATAGTTTTATACAGATTTCTTGCCACAAAGTGTTTCCACCAGTGGAATTGCAGAGAACACTTCAGGTTTGCTGGATTTAGCTGTTACAAATTAAGGTAATTTGTCTCTTACATTTTGACAGGATATCCCCTTTAAGAGTTATGTTACTTTCAGTAACTGTTGCTTTCAGTAGAGCAGAAGTTTTCTTGCTTTCCTATCTGAAATCTTGCCAATTAAGGTTTCTACTTAACAGTTAATCCTGTTAATAATTAGACTCAGCCAAACCCTGGTATATCTTTCCTAGTCATCACACCACCAAAGTCATCAACTGGGATCCAGAAAGTAGAAGTAAACGGACAGTGTAACAGGTAACCACAGGTCACTACAGTGCAGAGAAAGGAGCAGGTGTGTAGACAAGCTGCCTTTGGAGCAGTGGATACCCCAGGAGCTGCAAGGGTGTGGGCTTTCAGCCATGTACACTCTGTCAGTCAGGCGATGGGGAGCTGCCTGCTGCCATCGACTCCCTGCTGCTGGACTCCAGACTAGGCAGATCAACGTCAGCTGGGCATGGCGCTGGCTCCAGGGATGGCCTTGCAGACCACGGAGGACAGGATTCCCCCCAGCTCAGACACTGAAGTAGTTGATCCAGGCTCCCTAGTTCAGGAGCCTACTTTATGATGCTGAAGTGAAACATACTGGGCAGCTTATCCTCTTTAAGGATGTCTCTGTAATTGGATAAGAACACAGCCTAAACCAACAAATTAAAACATGGTACCTAATACTTAGCCAGTTAAAATAAAAGGTTTGAATTCTGTGCTGCTTTTGAACACTTCTAGTTTAAAAAGCTTAGGAGATTAAACCGTGTTGCAGTATTGATTGTGATACGTCCAGCCATATGTACCACCAAGCCAAGAGCTAAGAAGATACTGCTGCTGTCTCTTCATCCTCTGAAATCTCTCCATGTACATATTTATTCTGTCACTGTTGGAATATGTTGACATACATTAACTAATGAACCTTAGAAAGAATAAATTATATCAATAATTTCATGTATAAATACTTTCCAGAATCATCAAAATCAAGTTAATAGGTGATGAAGTGTTGCCACAATCATGACCACCCAAGCCTGAAGCCATATGCTGGATCGTTCACCTCAACCATCTTTGGACTTTGCATTACTGATACAAATTGATTAAGTAGCAGCCAGAGATGGCTCTAGTTTCTTCAAGTGCCAATTCAGTACCTCTTTCCAGTAATGGAAACCTACAGTCAGCTGGGATGGAGCTAGCCTTAGAGCCAGCGCACAGGCTCCAAGACAGCTTTCCGTCTTCCATCCGTTCCTGTAACTCTGCTGGTTTGCAGGAGGGCAGCGAGACTGACAGCTCCAGGCCACCATTGCACCACTCGTGGGGCATTTAGACTCCAAAAATAATGCTGCAAAAGTCCTCAAGACAACAGGCAACATGTGTTGAGGACATTCATTCCCCCATTTGTTTTAAAAATATCACTGAGGTGAACAATGCCAGCTGAGAAAAGCCTCTGTTTTCTTTTGATGGGCTCCACCAGCACTTACGCCTTAACATTTTTTGTTTTGCTGTTGTTTAAAAGGCATGTATAAGCCAAGGACCATTTTAGCATGTGGCTTCCAGGCGTAAGGTGCAGGGAGTGAAGGCTGTGCCAGCACATGTCCGGTAGGAGCTCTAAGGAGCTTCATTCATGTAAGCTGCTGCTGTTAATTTGGATTTGCAGGATCAAGCTCTTCATCAGTCTCCCAGTCATTTCACTCAGGTTTTCACAAGTAAGCAGGGGCATTTTAGTTTAGAAGGGGAAAATACTGGTAATGGAAAGTGCAAAAAATTACTTGGAGGGCAGGGTTTTACCAGCCAAAATGCTCTTGGCTCACTTCTTCTTCCCTTTTTTATTTATTTTTTTTTAATGAGAAAGTAGAAAAGGTTGTTCCTTTGAGTATACTTTATCCTGACGTTGGCTTTCCACAGACATTCTCTGCTTTGTTTCATGGTTTTATCTGTGGTTTTGAATGAGTGAAGGAGCAAGGGTTAAAAAAAGTGCTCGGGTTTGAAAGGATGTAAGGCCAAATGTTGTTAGAAAGTTTTTGCCAGATGTCTGCAGTCAGTCATTTTTTAACAGAATTGGTATATTTTCTTGAAAAATAGGACCTAGTTCTACTAGACTCTTCACACTAAAATATTTCAAACCCACTCCACCTAAGAATTCTCTGGTTATATATATTTTTAATAAAATGGGCCAATAAAAATGGTCACTGATTTATAGTAGATTGGTTTTGAGCCCTAGCTGTGACACGGTTAAGTAGGAAATGCTTTGGGAAGAGCTGAGTTAGTTTTCCAAGACAATCTGAAATAAAGAGTTCTGGTATTGCAGCCTCCCAGTTATTCCCTTACAACCTGGTGAGCCTGACTCGGATGGCACACGTAGTGGGAGGAGAGGAGGCATTCTTGTCCTCTTAAATCAAGAGGTAAGGTAGGAGGGATTGCAAGCTGTTATCACCAAGACATAGTTTGCTGGAAAAACATTTTTATCCATGATCTAAATTCAGAGCCAAAATTAAAAACTTCTAAAGTAAAGAACAAAAAAATCCCTCGGGATACTATCAAATGTTTTCTTGGAACCGAGATTGCGAATTAGGCTTCTATTTTGTTCCACTGAAGGTAATGAATAATATTTAATAACCTTCTTATGTTATTGTTGGCCTGCCGCTGGAGGGGTTACCCTGACTGGTCAGTGTGGGTAATGGATGTCAGAAAAAGTGCTAGGCTATTCGTATAAACCTTGGCGAAGATTTCACCATCCCTGTTCAAGAGTGATACGGGTCTTTATGAAGTGCAGGATTTTACAGCTTCTTTGGAAAAATAGTCGTTGCTGCTGCATTTAGGACAGATAGAAGAAATAATTTGGAAGGCTGTCTATGAGGTGCACACAGGGGATAAACCATTTCTTTAACTGGCAGAGTAGCCTAATCTGAATATATTTTCCCTAATTAAGACAAGGTTCCACGTCAGAACTTGCCCCACCAGTAGGGCTGCAAACCCTCAGCCTGCCCTTCAGTGCTTCCTCTCATCTCCTGTCCCGTCTCAGCACCCTATCCTGTTTATTTACAGCAAACCAAATTAAAGCTGTTCAAGTTAAAGCAAATTATTATGATGGTTAGCTGGCATATCACATATTTTTCTTCTCTTTTCTGCAAGTGAGCAAATGCGTAGATTCTCTGGGTAGCCCAGATGGTGTTTCTTGTCTCACTGTGGAGTTTCTGGGCAGCACATGTGTGGATAGGGACCGTTCCTGTTCCTTTGAACACTTTCATCCTTTGATTTAGGGCACTTCGATTTTTTTTGTCAAAAAGTGCTGAAAAGCAATAGCAAACTGGAACTGTTTTGCCCCGTTTAGAGGATTTCTTATTGCTGCACTGGGGCCTGCCGATCACTCGTTGTATCTCCACGAGGCTAAGACTCTTATTTTTCATCTAAATCTAGTTTTGTTGTCTAGCAGCCGCAGCTCTCCAGATCGGGTCCTCAGCGTCCCACTGGCAGCAGGTCACTCAGATGCTGCGCGGTCTCAAGCCAAAGTGACCAAAGTTTCCGCTTTCTGCAAAAAGTTTTGTTGATTGGTTTGGTCAGCTAGAGTCAGCGAGAGCTAAGCGCTTTCCCAGAGAGTCTTACGGGTCCTGTACTTTCAGTATTTAAACTGCTGGAGGTGCAGCTATCCATGTACCTCACAAGGCACACATACAAGTTCCTTGTTGCTCCAAATATCCCTGGTGACTTCAGAGACAGCTCCAGCTGAGCCCAGGGCTTTAGCGACTGGTGGTTTTATGCCTATCCAGGTAGAATGGGCACCTGATAAGGAGGTAGCACTGTGGGTTTTTTATCCCCTGACCCGCCCAGCCCCAGTGCCACTTGCGCTTCTGTGTCACCTCCCGCTTCCTTCTGCTGCCCTGCCGCAGCCCTTGTGCTGCAGCTGGCAGGAAGCTGACAGGTCTTTTCTGAACCTGTCAACCCTCCTTTGATGTTCACCTCTCCCCCCGAGGGGCAACTCCTCCGCTGCTCCCTGTCTGCCAGCCTCCCCACCTCCACGGGCAAAGCAGGAATGGAAAATAAGAGGGTGTGAATGATAAGGGCATTAGAAACTCTCTTCTGGCAGTGCATTAAATTGTCCTTCAAATTTTGAAGAGCTTCCTGAAAATACAAGTGCTAAAACATGTGGCAGGGATGTCAAACCTCAGGCCAGTGAAATGCTGTAGATCAGGCCGGCCAGGTCACTGAACCCACACCTTTTTCTCAGCCAATTTCTTTCCCCATGGCCACTCAAGATTAGAGCAGGAAGAGGCTTAACAAAGTTTTTGGGAAGTCATTTGCTGCTAGATGCCACTTTTGTCAGGGTACCATAGGCCCTCTGCTGTGATGGGACTGATGATACAGGTGTTCCTTCTGACCCACACTTACCTGGTGCCGAAAAGGGCTCCAGGCTGCAGCCCTAAGGGGCAATGTCACTTGCCACAGGAGGACACATGGACATCACCCATGCATGGCTTGAGTATCTACGGCTAGAGCTACTTTTCTTGTGAAGTAACAGCAGTGGGACAAATCCCCTGTATTAAATAAGACTTTGGTTCTTGCAGCCGTGAAACAGCTCTGCTGTTTACAGAGGAGAGAATACTACGGTTTGTTGGCATTATGGTAGTGCTGAGTAGCCTCACTCGAGGGATGTGCTCCTACACACGCTGAGTAAGAAAGACCTTTCCTTGGCTGCAAAGCTTAAACCATCAGCAACTGAGAAGGTCAAACAGGAGACCTAAACAGGCAGCTAGTCAAGGCTTAGAGAATGGAGAAACAAAAACCAGTTGATTAGGAAAACAAAACTGTAATTCACAAACCAGATCAGGATTTAATCTTTCTGCTTTCCTGATGGTAATAACTTAAAGAGGTGTATAAAGGCAGAAATCCGTTCCTGCATTGCAAGAGCTGTGGGTCTGGTGGGGCAGCTGCAGTTCCCAAACACGCTGTCTCTGGGATGATGACGGGGAGGCACCCTGGAAATTCCTTGCTGCTACTGCGGCAGTGGCAAGCACAGGGCACCACCCTGTACCCCTTCCGTCTTGCAAACTCACTTCATAAAGAACTTCCTTCCAAGACTGCTGTGCTCACAACACTCCATCCGGGGGTCCCTGCAGCTGTAACCCTTGCCAGAGAGACTGCTCTTGCAACTTGGTTTAAGCACCGAGCCTACCCTTGCTGACCGGCCTTTTCTGGGCTCTAGATAACTCTTAGGGCTCACTCTGAAGTTACACCGAGTCAGCCCTCAGCTTCCCAGATGTGCACAGGGGCTGCGCAGCCCAGTTTGTTGCACAGCTCAGAGGACGGCACAACCTGGGAGACCTAACACATAGCTGTTCTTTGGCTACACCCTTATGTTGAAAACACATGAATTAGGTCTTGAAAAATCATGGGACGCGCTTAATGATCATGAGACTTAATAAAAACAAACGTGTTTCTTTTTATTTGTTTTTAAAAATTATTTCACTTTTATACTTTTAGGTGGCTCTCAGATCAGTGTTCAAAGCTCTTCTCCATATCCATGAGGGCTGCAGGCAGATGTAAATCCAGGACCTGGAGTTTTAATTAAAAAATTGAATGTGGAGAGATTTGCAGTTAAATCAAGAGCACTGGCAGCCTTGAAATCACAGCAATTTACATTGCTTCCTACACCCCAGCCGTACAGCAGTGCTACCTGCTGCCATCTCCAGTGTGAGCAGAGGAGCCGGGAAAAGAAAGCTGGGCTGGAATCTGGACTTCTGTTTGGTGTCCCTGCTGAACAGTGCAAGCTACTCATCACACTACCCCCAGGTCCCCTGAACATGGGATGCTGTTCAGAGGAGATTTATTTCTGACAAGTCTGCATTTCTGGTCCAATACTTATTGTCTCTATAATGTGAAGAACCCATCGAATATCTAAAATACCATCAACACTGGTGTGATTCTGGGGAAGCTTGTTCCAAATGGGATATAGGAAGAGTAAAATTAATTTTATTCTGTAGTTTTGGGGTGTGGAGAAGAGTAAGGGTTGTAGTAAAATAACAGCAAAAAAAAAATATTTTAAAGTGAAGGTCCCCCTCCTCTTTGGATGGATGTCTGTACCCAGAGGAATCGAGAGCACTGGAAGTTCCACTGATCTGGATCCATCACAGAAGTAAGACACGTTGGCTTGTGAATCTTACTACTGAGGTTTTGTGCAGGTGAAAATTCATCCAGGCCTCCAAATACAGCCTAATTGGAAGGTGGGTTTTATGTAAAGCAACTGAATTTGGTCAAACAAGTTTCCTGGAAATTAGAAATGAGTAGAAACTGCACCATCGCAAGCCAAGTTTCAAACAGTTCAAACTCTAGCCTAGTTGATCATCTTCTCTTCTTCCCCCTTCCTGCCAACCCATTAAAGATTTGACCTCTGCAAGTACATTCTTAAAGATAGGAGAAAACTGCAAACGCACATGTGGAACCAGTTTTGGCTTTTGGAAACCCTGATGTACTGAAATACTTAAACTCTCCTTGCTGAATACTCTTCACAAATTTGAGGTTTCTGATGTCAGTCTGAGCCTGGAGTTTGGTGACACAAAAATATGAGACATTTGCTTCATTTAGTCTTTGCTACTAGAGTCTTGTGAGCAACGGGCAGATCCTGAACTCCTGCCCCTAAAATTGCAAATTTTGTATATTTTGAAGTTTGTGGAGTGATGCAGAAACAACAGGTGAAAAAAACCATTTTCAAGTACAGCCCTAATGTGGGTACAAAGACTGGGATTAATTCACATGAGGAAAACAACCTAATTTGAAGTGTAGGGTTTGGGTTTTTTTTTTCGTGTGGTCATTTCCATAACTGGTTAGCAAATCAGCTCTGATCAAGGAATGTTTTTATTTGTTTTAACTATGTCCTACTTAATGGAGACGTAATAATTCAAAACAATTACATTAAGGTAATTATTTTTAATAAACATAAGCTTGGCACTTCAGACTGGAAATAGGACCTGTACCCTGAACCAATTAGGAGCTGTGAAACGAATGGGAGACAGCTGATTGCAGTTTGTGGAGTGCATTTATTAAACCAGTAACAAATAATCTATTAATCTTTCTCCAAACATCAACAACATAAAAGAGTTCCTCACCTCAAAGTCAGTTGCATTAAATAATTTCACGCAAACAAAATGAGACGCCAGAAGTTTGCATGTCGGGATATGATTTATAGCATGAATTAGCTGCTTTTGTGTGACAAAGGGTATAATTAAACTCTGGTGGCAGCGTGTGGCCATAGCGAATGGCTTGGCAGAAAGCTGATCGCTGGAAGCCGGCTCACAGGGAAAAGGGTTTGTGTTGCTGGTGCCACCAGCAGGTCAGCAGGACAGCCTGGTCCCTGGGCAGGCTCCTTCCTCCCTTTGTCATGCACAAAGGAAATGTGCAGGTTTACCAGGAGCCAGAAGGTACTGGACATGCCCAGTGAGCAAAGCACAACAGCTGTGGTAAAAACAGAAACATTTCACAAAAGCTTTCTGACCAAGACTAGAAATATTGCAGGTGAAAAATGTAAAGAGGAGTCAACTCACAAATAGCATTGCTTGCTGAGTCCGCTGTACTTGTGATGCTGGTGTTACCAAACTGAATGACACTGGGAAAGGCTTGTGTATTTTCCTTTGACTTCCTTTCCTTCTCAGCCCTTTCTCTGCAGCCAGGTTTCCCGCTTCTCCCTGTTGCTTTTATTTCTAATGCAGCAAAGAATAGAAAAGCATTTAAAAACCTGTAATATTGTGAATCTGTAGACTACACGGAGAAAGGAAAGAGGCCAGAGGCACTTGGCATGGGTGTCATTTTGCGGGATCTCTAAATAGCTGGGGGTCATCTATCGGCGCCCCACACTGAAGCCCCGGGGCATGCACAGCAACGGTGTGCACGGGCAGCCAAGGCTTGTAAGTAAAGCTATCGTCAGATGTGCTTATTTGCAATCTATCTGCTCAAGCAGATGATTCCTTCATTCATTTAACACAGTGCAAGGACACGCCGCTGCTGTTGCCGTTGGTATTTTCAAGATGGTATATGCATTGCTTTTAGTTCATTAAGACAGGTGATCTGTTTCATATGGCAGGTAAAACCAAATAGCTGAAGTTTGTTGGTAGTGAATCACAAGCTTTTGATTTATTTGAGGAAAAAATGAAACGATCTAATATTTTATTGGTCTGATGTACCAACAGAAAATTTGCTGCCTCTGTATATGTAAGCCAACACGTTTTCACTGGCAGCATCATTGCAAAGGACGGAGTGAAACTTCAAATTCCATATGTAATTAGCTTTCCTAGTTATACTGGTTCTCTGTCTTCACTTTTTCCTTCTCTAAATCCACATATTTTTGCCTGTTTGGTTTTCTTTTACTGTCTGTAGTGCCATATGGTCTTTAATGGCTTAATCTTGGCATCTTTTTAGGGTCTCCTGTATCTTAGCATCTTTTTAGAGTTTCCTATATCTATTGTCCAAAGGGGTGTTTCAGCAGATATGAAACTGATTTGTAATAACCAACATTATGGGCTATAATAATTTATGTAATTTATCCATGAACTGGATTTAGCGTCTCATAGAGGTTACCAGGGCGCTTGTTTTACGCCTATGTGTCATTGAAAACAACAGGGGCTGCTGGAAGAGTGGCTGGGGATGCAGCATGTCATCTCCAAAGACACAAACACTGGTTTGTGCTTGAAAGGATAGTAAACAAAGCTGGAGAGCCACACCATGCTTTTTTGACTCCAGTAAAGAAAGCATGACACATATCGCTTAGTTGAAAACCTGGATTCTGAAAGATTGATGAATACTTAGAAAGCCTATTTTGTGAGGTGGAGGTAGAGACATCTGCTGAGGAGTATTAGAGGGACGTCTCACAGAGACATTGGAGGCAAACTAGAGGAAATTGGAGGAGGAGGGAATGATAAAGCTCCAGGAAAAGGCAGACATGCATGCAAACTGTACTGGTGTGTTGTTACCTATCGCTTTTCTGGCTCATGGCTTTGTTTTTGGATAATCCTGGTTTAGAAAGTCGGTTTGGTTTCCTGCCTGCCATTGTGATGGCACCCGGAGCCACAGACACTGAAGGTAAGTCAGGCTACCGAGGCAGTGACACATCAGGGGTACAAGCTTCAGCCTTGCCTGGTGCCACCTCAAGGGAGCAGATGTAGGGTAAGGTCTGAGCAGATGCAGCCAGAGGGGAGGAAGGACAAGAGCGGCCATTAGCCCAGGAGCTGTGACCAAGGCTCTCTTGATCACAGCCTCAAGTTACCAGCCAAACAGCTTCTGGTGTGAGCTGCTGGTGCCTCGTGTGAGGAAATGGTTTTGTTAAGAACAGTAGGTTCGAACGGATAGCCAAAAACCCCGTAACACAGTTTCCAAAAGAGCTGATCTGAGAGGAAGAGAGAGAAGGGTTCATTATCCAAATTGTCATGTGTGGTTTCCATCCCTCTCTTTTAGGTATCCGTCATCATCTATCGGTTAAGACTTAATACCTAAAGGAGAGTATAATGTGGCACTTATTGCCAGAGCTCCAAAAGCAAACATTACTGCTATTCTTTAACCACAGAGAGCAAATCTTTCAGCGCACTTTCCCCAACAGCCTGACCTCCACTCTCCTCTCTCCATCATCCTTTCTCCAGAAGGGCAGCCAAAGGAGCTCGTAGCCCAACACAGAGTCAGGACTCCTTGTCCCCAGCAGCAACCACCATGGCACAGGGGATCACAGCCCTGCTGCAACCTCCTCGCCAGGCAGACACGGGCCAGTGAGCTCTGACAGCACCCCGGGGAAGGCAGGCTCACCCCACAGCACCGTGAGGCCAGCAGGTCTCCATCAGTGCACTTTCTTCCCCCTCATGGAGCATGAGATAACAGTGAACTTCTTAACCTCAAAGTTTATCACCCATTCAGTGAGCTTAAAGATCTCACCGCAATACAGCCTTCAAACTGTAATGAGCAATCTAACCTGTTACCTGTCATCTATGAATCAGCGAAACAACTTCATAGGCAAGCAAGCACTTCTGTTTTACGGGTTGGAAGCAAGCCCCTCCTGATTGAGAGGCATGAGACAGTGAAGTCATGTACGTCAATCAATCTCCCAGAGAAATCCTCTGTGAAATGTGGATTCTGGGGCCCTGTTACACAGCGTTCCATTTTCTGAACCATCAAGGCTACAAGTTGTCAGGGAAAGCCTCCCATGATATGCCAGGCCAGGAGCAACAATGCCTCAGCCCATGGAAACTTCAAACAGAGGTAAAGAGTAATTTTAAGAATACACCTTTGAAGACTGGGCATTTTTCCCCTTGCACAAAGGTTCCAATGCATTTTAATTAGACAGCTTGTCGTGGGTTAAGCAGAGCAGAGTTAATTTTTTTTTTCCTTTTCCCTTCTCTTCATAAATAGCTAGCAAGAAGCTATGTTTTGGATTCCTGCTCAGGAGAGAATTGATAAGAGAAGAACGTTTA
>WKFP01013514.1:179500-256799 GCA_011057875.1 Pterocles orientalis | reverse complement strand
CAAATAGCAACATCCTAGCAATAACTATAAACGTTCTTCTCTTATCAATTCTCTCCTGAGCAGGAATCCAAAACATAGCTTCTTTGCTAGCTATTTATGAAGAGAAGGGAAAAGGAAAAAAAAAATAACTCTGCTCTGCTTAACCCACGACAGGAATGGTTTTAAACTAAGAGAGGGGAGATTTATTTGGATATTAAGAAGAAATTTTTCACTGTGCAGGGGGTGAGGCAGTGGCCCAGGTTGCCCAGAGAAGCTGTGGATGCCCCTGGAGGGCATCCACAGATACTCCTGGATCCCTGGAGGGGTTCAAGGCCAGGCTGGATGAGGCTTTGGGCAACTTGGGCTAGTGGGAGGTGTCCCTGCCCATGGCAGGGGGGTTGGAACTAGATGATCTTTAAGGTCCTTTTCAACCCAGGCCATGCTATGATGCATGTTTGTGAGACTTAAAATTTGATCCCTGTGGAAACATGAATTATGTCTTGGGTCCCTAAACCCCTCGCCTCACAGCTGAGTCCAGGGGTTAAATACAAGATACTAAACCACTGGGATGAACCCAGTTTGAGGTAGTAGTGACCAAAACAGTCACCGTTAGCAAGTTATTTAATCACCTATGCAAAATGTGACATTAAATGAACAGCAATAGTCTCCTATGGATAAAAGGGCACATCACGGGTGTCACCAGCAGTCCTGGCTCAGCAAAGAGCCAGAGGTTCCAAAGGCGTGGAGCCTGAGCTGCCTTCTCATGCCCAGCGATGGTCCCTCCAGGTCAGGGCTGGGGCTTGCTGGCAGGGCAGCACCGGGAAGCACATGATGCCGCTCCCTCCTCTCTGATCGCCTCTGATAAACAGGGAGAAGCCCAGCCTGCCGAGACATAAACTTGGCACTTTTCCCGAGTGCTGCACTAAGCCAGAATAATGAAAGAGCGCATAGAAGCCTAATCTGTTTGTAAATGCAGCTTGACTTTTAGTGATTTCATTTTCATTATCCAGAGAAACAGATTTTTCTAAGCTCCACAATAATGTATATTTCTACATTATTTAAAACAAGTCAGTTTTCTAACCAGCCTCTGAGGACCTCAAAAAGTTCCTGTGTTGTAATTGCCGCTGGGTGCCTTAATGCCAGACATCTGAGCTGTTCCAGAACATCTAAGTGGACACTGGCTGTAATTTAGTAGCCGTGAGTATTGCTTGACATCATTGTTACAGCAAAAGTTTTAAGAAAGCAATGTAATGCTAAGGTGAGATTTTTTTTAAGTGCTCATCGGTAGCCTGACTCTGCCACCTCTACTTACATTTGTTGCCAGCATCAATGGGAAAATAATTTCAGCTTTTTAGGACAGTGAGACACTTGTGAAAATCCTGTCCTTAACTGACTGCTTCTGCGGTGCTTCCACTTCCTTTCTTCTTCACTTCTGATGTTTCCACATCCATTCCCTCCATCTCTACCTTGAGATGACCATCCTTGACTTTGATCTTACTGTCTCCTCTTTTTTCTTACTGTCTCTTGGGTTGTTTTCCTGTTGCCCTCACTATTGTCCATAGACAGTAAGGTGACTCATTGTGACCCATCCTCACGTTGTGACACCCTAGGTTGGAACCTCCTTCTTTTCACATCCTCACTTAACCTTACATTTCTGATTAATTCTTCTGATTAATTAACTGTTCACCTGACCATTAACAAAGTAATCAAAAGCAATGCATAACAAAGAAAATTTATTTGCAAGCTAATTCTAAAAGTACAACTGCTTTCTCAAACATCACTTATTCCAGGAAACTTGAGTGAATGGACAGACTTGCTCGGGGCAACAGTTTTAAACCATAAAGAGAGTAGATTTAGGCTAGACATTAGGAAGAAATTTTTCACTGTGCAGGGGAGAGGGGGGAGGTGTGAGGCAGTGGCCCAGGTTGCCCAGAGAAGCTGTGGATGCCCCATCCCTGGAGAGGTTCAAGGCCAGGC
The DNA here is from genome assembly GCA_011057875.1 of Pterocles orientalis. Lineage (NCBI taxonomy): Eukaryota > Metazoa > Chordata > Aves > Pterocliformes > Pteroclidae > Pterocles > Pterocles orientalis. Next base: position 254,843 of record WKFP01013514.1, on the reverse strand, counting down.
TGGATGAGGCTTTGGGCAACCTGGGCTAGTGGGAGGTGTCCCTGCCCATGGCAGGGGGTTGCACTGGATGGGCTTTAAGGTCCCTTCCAACCCCATCCTGTGATTCTATGATTTTGTGTCTACAGTTGCAGCAATTCAGTATTCAGTGAGATCAGGATAAGTGCAGTGTTTTCTGACCTATGGAAATGCTCATGTGAGATACACAGACAGCGTTCCAGGACCCCCGCAGCTCATGTCTAAGGTCTTGGTGAGAACAGCCCAGCTTATCTGCTGGTACGGCACATGCTGAAAGGCGTGAGTCACTCAGACCCCTGACACACCGCAAAAATGCACATCAGAGGGAAACCTTTATTCACTCCCTTGGATTCACGCAGCTTTCCCTTCTTCCATCCTGAGCAGGAATACAGCCAGGGCTGACGAGTGTTTCCACGCAGAGTCTCCTCAAGCCATGGTCTAGACTCAGCAGTTTTGGAATGGACTGGAAATTATCCTCTACTGCCCAGCCCAAAGCAGGCACCACAGCAAGGAACTTGGACTCTGGGACTTTTAGTTCTCAAGGAGATTTTGGTATTCCAGAAGGGTTAAAGTTCTTCTAAAGTGGATGTCTCGCATAGCTGTAGCTCTGTGCATCCTCAAACTTTTCCTCAGAGCACAAGCTCAGTGGACATCTGATAACTCATTACAAGCTATGGAAGCTCCCTTTCATTTGGACACCTTTCACAACCAGTCTAAACCACTTTCTTCAAACAGCAAATGCATTTTCATCCCTCATTCTGCTCTAAGTGTTGTAAGTCTCTTCTTGGAGAGAAGTGTCACTTGGAGGAAGATAAACACTTGGCATCTTTCTCTCAGGCCACAATAGGCTGCTCTCCTGTGTGTCCATGCAACTCCTTTACTCACGACCTGCTACGCTCCACACATCCAGAGCTCTGTCTGTTGTAAAAGCAGAAATATAACTTCTCTGTTGTACTGAAAATTTTCGTTTATCTTTTTTTTACTATTATTTGCTTGGAGAGGAGAAAATGCTAATGTTGCCTGGAAATCAGAAAGGCATAGAACAAATAACCGTAGAACAAATAACCTCGTATGTCTACCTACGCCAGATGCAGCCACACGTAGCTCCTTTATTACTAGTTGTCCTCTCAGTAACCTCTCTCTCTTGTGCATAGAGGAGCACTCGCAGGCATCTGCTTCTCTGAGAACAGCTCTTAATTTAGCCTCCATGGTAGTCATAAGAAACTCCTCAGCCACTAAGTGGGGACTTATCCTCCCCAGGAGTCAACCTCATCTGGAGCGCAGTTGTCCTTAAAATAAGGCGATAAGTTTAATGCACGGTGTATTAGATGGAAGAAAAGAAAAAATACGTCTTTCCCTACATCTCATGTTTTCCAACCAACCACAGGAGTAAATGCAGGGATTAGGGCTCAATGAGATTATGGAGCGCTACCAAACTGTTCCAGTGAAGTGTTTTCCAGATGTGCTGAACAAGACTTTCATTGCCATGATTATACAGAGTTCAGCAGGTTGCTAAGGTTCAGACACTACAAATACAAAACTTAATGGCAGTTTTGCTGTTGATGAACAAGGAAACAGAGTAGGTCACGTATTTGCAAACCACCTTTTGCTTTCATTCTGCCCAGCAGCATTACTGGGGTTTGGAAGTGGTATGTCACCCAAATAACGCTCTGTCTGGGTCCAGCCTGCAGGGGTGGAGTACCCCCAATGCTGGTGTAATGTCACACGTGTGAACACTAGCAGAGAGACCTGAGCCCAGCAGTTTGGGTCTCGCTGATGTGGCACAGCTCCTCAAAAGCAGCCAGCTAAAGGGAAACACACAGCATCAAGCACCTGTCTGGACTGCAATGACTGAAAATGAGGTGTGCAAAAAAGGACTCACGGTTTAACTCATGTCACTAGGGATACGTGATTGAATCCCTCTCTGTGGACAAATACAGCTGGACCATCCGTACAACATTTTCAGTCTATCCTCTCCCAAACCATCCTCTGATCTCTTGCACTCTCCAAGCCTCTTGGCCTTTCTTATAGGCTGCTCTTCATTCCTGTTCTGTTATTTCAACCTTCCCAAACCTTGCTTGGAGCCAGTTGCTTCTACTGTGATGACTGCTGGAAGGGACCAGCATAGCTTTCTTGCCCTCTCTTCATTGATGTTCCTTTTGCTTCCTCCCAACTGCCAAGTTTGGCTCTATGCATTGCTAAGGCTGTGGGACCACCAAACGCTTCCCACACCAGTTCACTGCCAGCAGAATAGATGTCACTCAGGTGTTTCAGCCATTTTAACATTTTGCTGGAGAAAATCCTGTACTCTGCCAACTGTACACCGTCACATTTTGTGGCAGCTTGATGTCACTTGTATTTAGTCAATTTTTTAAATCCCATGAGCTCCTACAGGGACATAAAGTGTGAAGTCAAATAATGTTACTCTGCAGTCCACCGCTTGTTAGTGTTTAGGGCTTCTGGGTCGCATAGTAAGTACTACTCAGTCCCCTCGGGTTATTCCATTTGTGTCTCTCTGGGGCTGTTCTTAGAAAGAGCTGAGCCAAAGCCCAGATCACAGGATAAAGGTTGTGACCTGTCTTTCCCAATGTTCCAGGTCAGCATCTGAGCTGCATGACTGGCATCGTCAGCTACAAAAAACCCACCACATATTCCAGAAGACTTCTGTAAACCGTGATAATGCTGTTCCTGGTGGTCTCTGCTAGGGAGAGGATGCTACCTCCTTGTTGCGTTTCTTCCCACCATCCCACTGAAATCTTTCATTCCACCAGGGCCAAGAGACAGTCTCAGCTCCAAAATGCTAGCAAAGGTTAGTAAATACAGGTTCACAGCAACGCTAAAGCACATTGTTTCAGTAATCCAAACCTGTAGCCTCTCCTGAAGGGAAAACTATACTGAAATTCTGAGATAAATGTCCTTGATTTTTCAAGCTGCTACCCCTACCTGAGAGCAACTGAACCCTCTAATTGAGCTCTGATAGAAGAAAACTGGAGTTAAAACTATCAGAGTGGTCTGAATTCCTTTTATCTGCCTGTTCCTTCACTGGAATTCAACTTTTTATATATTTTTCAATAGAAACACTTTAGATCACCCCGATATACTGATCCTATAAGAAGTATCTATCTCAGGGATGTTTCAGTTGTTAGAACTATAATCAGATGAAGCAGCACTCTATAGAAACAGTTGTTAAATAAAAAAGAATGGGTGGTACTCTGGCATCCATGCAGCAAGTGATGTGTGATTTATTATTATGAGACAAGTACAAGAGGAGATGGTCATCCCATGGAGTCTCAGGCTGTGGGCTGTGTTATGCTTTTTCCTTGCTACTACTCCCACATTCTGCAGGAGTGTGCAACCTCAAGTCCTGGAGGCATTTTGCTTGCACTGTGTTGAAGTGACCAAAGTGCCCTAGGAATGTGGAGCAGAGAGTTTCTTCCTGCCACAACCCCCCTCAGAGTGTTTGTCTCTCAAAAAATGGTCACCAGCACTTCATGTTAGTGCAACTGCATGCGAGGAGAAGCGTGGAAGTGGGCTTTCTGTGCTATATTATTTCCTTCTGTGCACCAAATAGGAGAATCCAGCCCATCCCCACATTAGATAAAGTGGGCTTATTCAAATTCCTGTTAACATTTACTGTAAACTTCCTACTGATTCTAACGGGATGTGGATCAAGCGTGGGTGGCACAAAGATCCAGAACTAGCAGTAAAGTGATCGTATATTTTTAGTTTCTGTTTGTGTGCATATGCGTAAATGTGAGCCAGCAGAGAGGATTGTTAGTGGCAGCAGATTAGCTCAAGCTTTACTGACGGATGAAATATAGAAGTAGAATCCTGTGGCGATGAGTGTTACTGAAAACTCTAAGACGAGCAGAATGAAAGAAAACACAAATGTAGAAAAACAAAGTCTTGGTCTGCACGATTACTGAATATGTGTTAAGAACAACCACAGAGTGCTGGAGACCAGAGCTGACCCAAAGCTGAGGAGCGAAAAACACAGAGGCATGGACAAGCGCCATAAATCACTCTGACAGACCTATCATTAGATCTGCAGGAAAGACCACCTAGAAGGCCAGAGGGAGGGACTCACCAAGGCTGCATCTTCTGCTGGAAAGCATTATGGCTGGAGATCCGCTGTAGAACTGCGGCTATTTTGAACACTAATAGTAGTGTTTCTTTCCAGTTAGTATAAGGCAGGAATTGTTTCCCATGTGACAGCAGAACTATTTAATTTACTAGACTGGCCTGTCATAACCCAAGAGCAAAGAGTTATGAGGTCATTTCATTATCACTTCAGTATTAAACTATGTTGATGAGCCAGAAAAAAATTATTAGATGTGTTTTCTCACAGCTTGAAAACATCCTGTCTATTTTCTTTTCAAGGAGTTGTTATGACCTCCAGAACAGATAAGAGTTTTCCCTGTTGGGGATAAAACAACTTTGTTAAATCATGTAGCTCAGCAGCACTTGAACAGGTCATTCTGGCAGAGAAAGGGAGGAAGAGAGGAAGAAAGAGAGAAAGAGAAAAAGAGAGAAAGATAGAGATTCTGCCTCTTCTCCCAGTGGCGAAGAGTATATCTGCCAAAAATGCCATCCTCTTTTCCTTTCTGTGTTTCGAGAAGACGTCTATTGTCAGCTCAGTTTGTTTATTTACTTATTTCACTGAGAGAAGGAATCATCTATTAAAAAGTTCACTTGGGAAAATTGAATCTATTGTGACTTGTTTACAAACGGTCTATTGACAACTGGTCATGCTTAAATTTCATTAATCATCTTAATATGCCATAGATGACACGCTAGAGCGTGCAAGGAGGCTACTAAACACAGGCTACTGTTGGTTTTTCTTCTCAAGGTGGTTGATCAACCTCATGTTGGTTTCTCATGATTCTTGAGGGTGGACCAAGCTTGCTCATGGACATCTTGCCTCTCCTCTCAAAAGAAGAGAAGAAACTGGAATATGCAGCCAAGGGAGTGCCAAACTGAATGTCAATTTGATGTTTGGAAAGTTTAATGACATTCCTTGTGCATGGGTCATTCTTGGTGGCTGGCAATAAAGCACTCAAGGCCGGGCTCTGTATGGTTAAGCTGGGTGACACTCAACATGGGTGCACAGCAAAGCATGAGGCAGAGCTGAATATTTCCAGCATCCTCATGTGTGCATTACTCAGCAACGGCTTCTCCTAGAGTCTCGTACTAATTATGACCTGAAAGAAAGGGTAAGGTGGTGTGTGCTGGCTTTCTGAAGCATTAGACTACCAGCTTCATGGCCAGTTCAGTTTTTCACTGTACTAACTTCTCCATTTCCAGATTCAAAAAGGAAATGCATGTGACATATACATCTAGCAGTTTTGTCTATCAGTACCAAGTATAACAAGGCTTTAAGGACAACGTTTTATAACACAGAGATCCTGCTTCTATCTTTCTTTCACTACAAGTGTTGAGGGCTCCATTCAATACCAAACTAGATTCCTGGCTGGTGCTGAGCCCTGTGCTGCTGCACTTCAAGTGCTAACGCTGTCACACCTCCCTAATTTAAAGCCAGCTCAGGCGTTGCTGTGCTACACCAGACACCCACAGAGAGGTTAGGTGACTGGCAGTTTTTCATGCAGGAATAGAACCGCATCCTGCAGTTTATAACAATCCACTTCACATCAGTACTGCTTTTGCCGCTGGCTTCTGCTAAGACCAGGACACTGGATTAGATGAAAAATCTTCCCAATAGGCTAAGAGAGAAACAACAGACATTCTGAAGAGTTGACCAAAACAATTTCCAAGACAAAGCGATATGTGAAGTAACTTCTGTTTTTGTCCCTCAGTGACCAGTATAATGTTAGGATAATAGAAAAATGGGCAAAACACACAAGCTAGGAGGCTGCAATACCAAAAAGAGCAAACAGGAAAGGCAGTTTAGGCCTGGATGGAGATCAGTGGACTGGTATGTTTTTTCTTCATCTCTGCCACTAACCTACTGTGTGACCCCAAAGAAGTCACTCCTCTGAGCTATCTGCTTGGAAAAATGAATTGACATTTCAGACATACAGAAATGCATTAAAAGGAGCTCTGCAGACAACAACGATAATTTCGTTATTTTAAAACTGCTATCTTGTTTTGCTGCTGTGCAAACTTAGTTGTGCCTGTCTCAAGCACTGAAAAGCACCACTCCTGTTTAATCAAAGGTGAAAAGGTTTTCTCATTATGACAGCGCTTGAGTTTCATCAGGAGTTATTTTTCCCATTTTGTATTAGCATTCCTTTAAAGTAAGTGATAGATTTGGTTTGTTCTCTGGTTCATACCCATCCCTCTTTATCAGAGCAGCAATCTGAGCTGGGGAAGGACTGCTCTGGCTTGGGAAACTGATAATGCTTTTCCATAGCACATGATTCCCTGAATCAGATGAAATCCTCCTGTTTTTCCATGAAACTTGTACCTAAACTCACGGTCTGCACATGACAAATCCCCTGTCATATGGACAATGATTCATTTTTTCCTCTGAGTTTCAAAAATTCTGGGAAAATAGGATTTACCTATCTGGCATGTTTGAGGGCAATAGGATCTCCACGTCTACCCCACACCACCTGCAGTGATCACACCTGACCTGTGCACAGCAGTAGTACCTCACCAGTGACACTGGCCCTGTACCTGCCCAGAAAGGAGCTCCTTGAACAACAGGTTGAGTCGCTTCTCATTGTAGTAGCTCCCTCTCTTAATTCCTTTAATGAATTCATCAGTCCAAAATGGTCTTTGGCAGTTGCAAATGGCAGTGTGGTGCATGGGCTGTAACTTTGGAGCAAAAGGAGGGGAGAACAGTGTTAAGAACTGAGTGCCCATCAGTTTTAATAGCAGGGAAGCAGTTAAAACACCAAGGTTTGAAAACTTCTACTTCAGAGAGCAGTTGTTGTAGGGGTTTGTACCCTAGAGAATAGCTGTTGCCAGCCACCACTGCCCACCTGTGTAAAGTTAAGCTGAAATTGTCCAGTCATGAAAGTGCATGTTCGTGTCAGCAGGAAAAAGAAAGAAAAAAAATAAAGAAAGAAAAAAAAAGGAAAGGAAACCAGGGAACTGGCTCAGAGACTCCATTTCTGGCTGCAGGGGCCATCAGAGTGGCCAGCCACAGAGCAGCCCAGGCAAACTGAACTCCGCGCGTGCTCCTCACCACTTCACCTGCACGCAGCCCATCACATTCCTCTTCTGCTGGACCACCTCAGACATCCCAGACCTCAAAACAGCACCAAGCAGCAAACTCTTCTTTCCTCCAATCAGTCTGTTGCCAGAAGTGTCGTTCTTTTAACCAGATTCAAATTTTTCTTTCTCAAAATAATAGCGACTTGAGATTTGGGCTGGACAGTATTGAAACTGGGAGGAGAATGACAAAGATAAGACTTTCCATTTAGAAATCAATACTAGACAGTGAAAACTGTCTCCAACAAATACCTAGCAAAGCTTCTTTTTCCCCATAAACATACTGCTCGTTATTCTATTTGTAGACTACACTTCAATATCATAGAGAGAAAAAAAAGTCTTTTTCCTCTTTTGCTCTCGGAGGGTCAGTTTTATGGGATGTGTGCCACCTTTGCTTCCTGGATGTTTGATACAGTGTGTTAACCCCACAGCTCCATTTTCAACTCCAGGAAGCCAGAGGGACACACAGTGATGTGGTGTTTAGGCATAGTGGGCTCTCCTGCCTAAACTGTTTGTGGCTCCAGCATTCTCGAACCACGTGGGCTTCCCCAAGCTCCTGCTGGGAGCATTTACACCATCCCTTCCTGGCTCGGCACTCACTGCTCCTGCTCCCCTCCCTCACCCACCTCCCTCTGTCATTTATGTATGTTGTAGGGCTGGCAGCTGAAAGGGTTTATTGCTGATGTTCATCTTTGTGTACTGATTGTTGTTCTCTCCTGATGTAATTTTATTGTTTTTCTATCCTTAACGCCTGTAATTTCTTGGCAAAGAAAAGCTACTGAAAAAGTAACAAGAAGTCCTCTAGCCCAGAGAAGTGTGCAAAGAAAAGAGGGATTGGACAGAAAGAACCTCTTGTTTATGCTCAGCGGACAATGGCTTGCAGTTATTTGAAGTGCAGCATTTTTTCTGTTGCTCCTTTTCGAAAAGTACATCTCAGCAAGGAGCTGGGCACGGATGCTGTGGCTGCTCCAGGCTGTGGGACAAGCGGGGCTCCGTGGTGGCGGCAGAAGCGGAGCGGCCAGCAACAGCAAACCCCCCAGCACACCTAACACATGCTATTGAGTTAATGCTTTAACATGGGGGGTTGCTCGCTGCCTACTGGCACGCTTAAGAATGACTCAGATTCAGAAATCAACTCCCGACAATTTTTTCATGAGGGCTGAACTCCAGAAAATCACCAATGCCAAAAAGGAGAGAAACAGAGCAAAGGGAAAATGTACTGCCACAGTTAGAATCACAGAACCATAGAACAGTTTGGGTGGGAGGAGACCTTAAAGATCATCCAGTCCCACCCCCTGCCATGGGCAGGGACACCTCCCACTAGCCCAGATTGCCCAAAGCCTCATCCAGCCTGGCCTTGAACCCCTCCAGGGATGGGGCATCCACAGCTTCTCTGGGCAACCTGGGCCACTGCCTCACCACCCGCACAGGAAAACATTTCCTCCTAACATCCAATCTAAATCTTGAGTTGAGACCAGTGTTTCTGATAAGGAACATCAGACACAAAACCTCACTGTGGATTCTCGTCTGAACAGCTTTTGAACAGCTGTAGGGTGCAATGTTTGAACCCAAACCTGATCTTCCTTGAAGTCTAGAGGCAGCTGGCTTAAGACCATCTTTGATGTCTAAAGCCTCATTGACATTTTGTTCAGAAATTTTGGGTTAATCTCATCCCTGCTGATCACTCCAGCCATAGCCAGTAAATCCTGTCAGTATATATTCCCTTAACTAGCTGCAAACACAGATGCTGACCCACAGTTCGCAGTGAGAGCACCAGAGTACATTGCAGGTTTGATGCATTGGTGGATCCGAGACTCTGTTGCAGAAGAGGTGGAAGACGGAAAAAGAAAGTTAGAGAAGGGTATTGGAAATTATTATGCAGTGACAGACTGTTAAACTACGTTTCCTGTTCATACCATGAGCTTTAGCCTGCTGCTGATGTAAACATTGTGTCTATCCTTAGGCAATAGACACAAAGGGATGGAAATCAGGCAGTTAATGCCACTTAAGATGATACATTTCCAGTAAAATTCCTGATTTTGTTTTCTGCTCACTGGGAAGCAAATTTCAGAATGAGGGGTAACACCGCAGCAGAGTGTATGGAACCTTAAAACTGTCAATAGCAGCTCAGTTGTCTAGAAAATTCTTGCCCTGGCCCATCCCACAATTTCTTCTCTGGTTAGGCTTTTTATTTTCCAACATTTTTGCTCATCGGCCTCATTCTGAATCCTTGATCCAGCCAGGTGCTCTTGTAGAGAATGAACCAGAAGCCCTGCAAAAGTCTGTTCCCCCTTAACAATGCATTTAAGTACAGGATTGATAGAGCGCGTATGAGTAATATGACGGGGAACAGTACATCAGCTTTAGAAGTCTTGGCCATGATTCAGCAACATATCCCTGTTCAGTAAAACATTTCAGCATATACTTTAAATTCTACGGACTTCAATAAGATTTAAACCTCTACTTAGGAACCTAACATTTTTATAGGTTTTTTCCTTCTTTTCTCAGCAGGAATGACTTACTTAGCCTTTTAGTAATTTAAGTTGGAAAAGACTGTATAGTTCATCATAGTCCATCCCCATGCAGGCACGTGAGAGATTAAACGGGCAGGCGACACAGAGCTAGGATCTAGAGTGAACTCACCTTTATTTCACTGTGCTCCAGGGGCAGGAGTCCGAAGCATCTCTTTCGGAGTCTTCAAGTCATCTCTTCATCATCCGAACACCACAGTTATCAGAAGGCTTCATGCGTCTCCCAAGACCTTGGTATAAGCAGAATTTTATTGTCAAAGCCATTTGAAGTTGAAGAGAAGCCATTTCTCACTTTTTTTTTAATAAATAGAGATACGGTTTATATGAATAAAAGTGAAAAGTACTTTCCCTAGATACTTTTGAAGCTTCCAAAAATAGCCTTAACTTTCAGCCAAAGTTACTGTTGCTGAGATTCCCCAGGAGAGCATCAGTACATGGTACTGCTGTGTGAAATATTCTCACTGCCAGTTAAACTGGTGAGAAATCACGTTTCGGTGGTTTTGTAATAAAATAAAATATTTTGTGGCCTGGCTCCTAATTCTTGTCTTATTTCTAAGGAAACAAAAGGCTGTTTCCATAGCTACAAAAACAGGGAAACATCTCTGTAAAAAATTAGGCTGCAGTGTAAAACTGAGAAGTTTCACAATTTTGCCCATAGTTAAACAGTGACTCGATCTGCAAGTAGAGAACCTTGTTCTGTTTGCAGTGGAACGCTGTACTGTTTGAAAGACGTGTTTTCCTCTTGATCAGACACAAGATGTGTAGGTGGGCAGTTTTCACGCAAGTTACTGCAGAAACACGCTTTATCACAGGACCTCATCCTGCAAGGTGCAGAGTGCTCTCAGTTCCCAGCGGTGTCAGGAGGAGCGGTGACACAGAAACTATTTTTTTTTTGCATTTTTTCACTTTTTTATCCTTTTGTTTTGTATCAGAAAGAGCTAGATTACAGACTTGTTTCTTCATTCCTTAACTACCTGAATAATCCCTGAGGGCAACCAGCTAACAGAGTAAAAGCTGTGGAAATGGAGCTTTTGCTTTTGACATAAATAACTTCAATAGGAGAGCCATCCAGACAAACACTGAGGACCAGGGGATGCCTTACAGTATTTTCTGTAAGGAAGAGACTATTTACAAGCTAAGCAGTCTTTAAGGCTGGGTATGTATAATGTGGAAAAATATTAAGTAAATTGATATAGTAAAGTAGAAGGCGATTTGCCAGGCACCAGTATCATTACCAGCAATTTGTTTAGAATGACCTAACTTCTTAATAGTAGGTAGTCATTGGTAAAACTACCTGCGTGTGGCTTTATTTTCAAATATCACACTTACCCTTTCTCTCTAAAAATACAGATTTTTGAACGTGTGCTCACATGTGAATGCATAACTATTTGTTAAGCAGGAATTTTAAAAATGATTAACACATTCTGGTGTTCTAAAGTGTGTCTTTAACATAGCGATATACACTTGTACGAGGTGCTCGAAGCACAAAAGTTACCAAATTATAGCACCTTCATGAAGCCTCAGAGCCCTGCAAAGACCAGTGGTGGTTCCCCTTTAGAGAGAACCCGTGATTACTTTTTCACAGACATGATGGTCACTTAGGGCAGAACAAGGGCTGCAGGCTTCTTAAGCCTTCTCAACATACAGCCTGAGATGATGGGAATCATCTCCTCCAAACCATCCAAAGATCTTATGAAATAATCACAGTTCTGCTTCATTGCAAATGGGATTTTGTTGCAGCTGCATCATCACCGCTCGGTTCCCGTGCATGCTCCTGCATGCAACTGCCACCGCACTTTGCCTGTCACTGAAGAGAATCCCCTTGCAGGGAGCAGAAATCTCCACCATTGGTACCAGTTCCTGCCTCGTCCAACGGCCTGAGAATTGTTTTTAACTCTATTGCTACTTCATATTCAGGACTCTCTTCAGCGCACATGCATCAGTGCATTTTCTGTTAGCACCGTGGACGGTAAAATCTGGTGTTATAGCCGGGGTCACAACTCATTTACTGCCAACATACAGATGCCTGAATGTTCAGCCACTTCTGGCACCCAAGAGAAAACACTGTGTTATAACTGGACTTTACCTTAACTAGCTCAGATCCTGTTTTTCCACAGGCCAGGTTTGGAACAAGCATTCAGCGCTTGTCTCTTGTGTCCTGTTGACTTGATACAGACATTTCTCATTGAAGCACAGTAATTAGATTTGCTCTTTAGCACTTGGTAAGGTAAAACAGAGGTTCCACGTAGATGGCTATGTTGAGCCTGCAAGTACAGCAAGCCTACACCTCAGGTGCCAGCTGCAAGTGTATTTTAATCTATTTCAGATATTGTGGGTTTATTTATAAAGTGTGGCCAAACCAGGCTTTGGAATCAGCTCATAAAAGAGAAAAGCCAGTCCACCACCTTTCTCCAAATTCTTAGGGAAAAAATACAAGCTGAGGCAGCACGTCTGCCAGTTCAGTGCAGTGAATTGATTACTCAAGGCGGCTTTGGCAAACCGTGCCCCACTGGCAGTCTTTGCTATCAACAGAGCTCCCACCCAGATGCCTCTGCTGGTGGCCGTCCGGTAGCATGCTTTGAGGAGAGAGCCTGCATCCAGAGTTTTAAAGGTCAGCACCAACACCTTGGACCCTGCTGGCAGCCAGCGCAGCTCAGAGAGCACAGGTGTTATATGCTGCCAAACTAAGCTCTGATTAATACGTGACTGCTGCATTCCTGACCTGTTTCAGGCTCTGAATGCTCTCAAGCGACAGCCTAAAGCATAGCATAATACAGGAGGCTAATCTTGAGGTGACAAGACTGTGAAGAAGCATAGCAAGTTCCATTTAGAAGGTTTTCTATTTTATTCCAGCTGGATCACAAATTGCGGGATGGAAATCAAAATGTGCACGCACCTTTTGAACTGCAGCACGTGTGAGTGATGTCTGTTAGGTGCATTGAAGTGATTTGATGTTAGACATTCTGGGGACGAAATGAGTAGCATTTCATTTCTCTACAACTGCTATGAGTTTACTCTGACTGCCTGTACGTACCTACAGTTTCTTCCCCATCCTTTTCGACCAGCTGTCAAAGGGATGCTGATTCCCACCCTGGAGAGCTAGTGAATGTTCTGTTTCATCTTTTCTGGCTGCAAGATAGATGCACAGAGACTTTGTTCGGTCTTGATAGCAGATTGCTGCTATTGTTGCAGACAGTTAGAAGAGACACTCAGAAAATAAGATATTAAGTCCACTCTCATAGACTGTTACGTTGCCCACAACCGTAGATGAGTTGTGTATAGAAATGTGCGTCTTATGTTACATGCAGCTTTTTTGGAATATAATGTCCCACTAATGTTGGCTCAACTCCCATATTCATCAAAGGCCCCTGACTTTTACAAGATAAATGGGAATTTAAATTCTAGGAAGCAATTTGCTGTGTTGCATGAAAATTAATGAAAATCTTGCTGCTTCAACAGTGGTAGACAGAATGGTGGAAAAATATTTAACTCTGGGACTAATTAATAAACCAAGGGATTTTAATGCATTGGGTAGAACTGAGCCAGAGATTAATTGGGCCCATATTACACATACTTTGTGTAACGAAGAATATTAAGCTCCCTTATAATGCAGTGTTGTAGGATTCTTACACATCCAATACAGGGCTGCACCAGTTTCCAGTCGTTCAAAACTTTTGCTTTTAATCAAACGGTGTCTATGGTTTTATTTTCCCCTATAACACTTTATGGAGAGAACCTCCTATCCTTTCTAAGGATGCAGTATCTTGCTTCCAGCAGAGCATTACACACAAGTGTCACTTCAAGACTGTACATAGACAGAATCTAGTCCTTAAACAGGAACTCCAGTTAATCATAACTCAAATGTTTGTAGAAAAATCTGCAAAATGCCAAATTGTTGCCAAGGCTCTTTGCCTAGTTAGAAGTGAGCTAGCAGGAAGGAAATGTGCTTGTTTGCTCTAGAGACCTGCCCCCCAGTGGCAACACACCCCAGCCAGGCTGGAAGAGGAGAGGAACAGAGGCAGAAGCAGCAAAAGTCAGTTTTCAAAAAAGCAAAATACTATGCGAAAAATTGACTATAGCAATATAGCTGTTGCATGGCATTAGGTCAGATCCTTTGGTGATGTCTGCACTCACAAACTGTGGGCCGAGGCGTACTGTGAAATTATCTGTGGCACATTTTGACCAGGGCCAACCAACGCTTTCCCAGACAATTCGTAGGCACGCATTTGGGTATAAACACAGACCAGGAATCATTCCCAGTAGGTAATTTGAAAGTGCCCACCCTGTTTTGGCTGAAGTTTTTCACCATCTGTATGGACAGAAAACAATGTTGTGCCAGTCATTTCAGTGTCAGGAAAGGGGCAATGGCCCCTTTGTTACAATTTTCTATTAATCTAGAATTATTGTGTACTAGTTATTCTATGACTGTAGCAACAGTATGATTAGTACAGACACAGAGACCAGTCTGCCTCACTTCGTTCATGCTGTGATATAAGCATAAAAATGTTTGTCTGTTTGCCTGTCTAACAAGAATGCCGTAAGAATTTATACTCTGTTAAGGGTAAGGCACTGAGGATTTCAGAACAGGAGGATGGGACACACGTTAAATAGAATTTTTTACTTTTCATCTAACTTTGTCACTACTTATCAGTATGCTACCAGCAGCATTTCCTGCTTAGCACTCAGTAATTTTTGTTTTTTGATACTGGGTGAAGGGGAAGAGCCCTGGTGAAACTTATTAAAAATGATTCAGTTAAGAATTAGCCTTTCTACTCTGCTGGACAACTGCGACAAACCTGACTGTCTCCAAAACGAGGATGTGGGACGGTGAGTTTGCCTTTGTGAAAGATGTAACACAGAGGCCAAGGCCAGAGGGGCAGGCACGTGCATATACCAACATACAGTGAGACAGGCTGATGTAAAGGTCACATAACAAATATGAGCTACACAAAATAACAAGTTGGCTATCAACTGTCCCCAGGGTCGACATTCTCCAAGACCTTATGAAATCAAGTTGGCAGGGTATGAAAGGTACGTTGTTGCTCCCACATGTCTCATGCAAAACTTCAGGAAATTACATTCATGTTTCTTACACCAACACTCACAAATGAGTTTCACTTTTTTGGTGCAAGGACACTCAGAAAGACGTATTAAAGAACTGCTATCCTCATTCACTCTGAGATTTCACAGCATTAAGTATTGTCTTGAACAGCGAAGCCAAGAATATTTGAAAAACACCAGGACGAAGAGGAGGGCAATTCGTTTGCTGGAGGGGAGAGAAATAGAAGAGGAGTGAGGCAGCAGGTCAGGCTGTGCAGACAGGCCCAGGAGAAAAGCCCTGCTGTCGCCCTGTGTCAGAGGAGGACAGAGCCTCTCTGGGAAAATTAAGGCAGGAGGAGCTCTAACAGAAGCACAGCGTCTGCCCATGCCTTGTGTGGAAGCTGGGGAGAAAATACGAGATGTTAACACCCTAGAAAAGGCATCTCAATTTCCCAGTATTGTTGGAGTGCTTAAATGAGCTTTGCATTGTTTGGTTTTTTTTTTTCTTTACAACATCTTGTATCTACCTCTACTAGGGCTTGAAGGAAGAGCAAGTTGAACATTTCCCCTCCGCCACCCCCACAGATATCACAGATAGTGAGAGGAAGAATCCCTTGTGCAGAAGAGATTATGCAGAAGAGAAGAGACAGGCAGTCTGTTGTATGTTCCTTCTTTCATCAGTTCAGGGAATTCATGCTTTCATTAATTCAGCAACCATGACTTAACAAATCCCCTAATGCTGATGCTACCTTGCTTATGTTTTTATTTTGTTCTTTTAATCTACCCTCTTCAGGTAACTTTGATGGTCCAGCAGATGAGTCATGTATATTTCATCACTGGAAAGCACTGTCTGGAAATTATTAATGGTATGATCTTGCTCAGCCTTGGTGGTTTTTTCTCCTTTTGGACTGAAGGAAACACATAGTCCTCATATTGCCAGTGCTGATACTCAGATAAGGAGCAGTAACAAACCAGTGAAGCAGGCAGGAGAGACTACTTGGTGATTCTCATGCACTTATACTGCATGAAAAAAAGAGGGTTTTGCCATATTAGGATATGGTTAGCATAGGTTAGCATATGGTTAGCATATAGCCAATTGAAATCACACAGTTCAAGGGCTACTTATACATGGAAGAATCACAGAATCATGAAGGTTGGAAAAGACGTCAGGGATCATCAAGTCCAACCGTGAACCCAACACCACCCAACCCACTAACCCATGTCCCCAAGCACCACATCCACACGTTTCTTGACCCCCTCCAGGGATGGTGACTCCACCACTGCCCTGGGCAGCCTGTTCCAATGCCTCATCACTCTTGCAGTGAAGAAATTTTTTCTAATATCCAGCCTAAATCTCCCCTGGTGCAACTTGAGGCCATTTCCTCTTGTCCTATCACTAAACTTCAGAGAAGTTTAATTCTGGAACTGCACTGTAATGCTGAGGCGGGGACAGCTGTCAGAGATAGCTGTGGAGTGCGACCTGTTCCTCTGCTGATGCCTGGAGATCTCTTAGTCCCAGCAGCCTAAACGAACACTCAAGTTCAACTTCATTGGTGGGGCCCATCACAGAGTGTAGGTGAAACCTGTGGCTTAGAGGACACACGAGGTGATGATAACTGTTCCATTGACCCACCAAAAATCTATCAACTGTAAAATTTTTCAGTCCCTAGAAATGCTTCAGAAGACTGATGGACTCCATCTAATGCACATGAAGTGCACACACCTCCTGTTGCTGCCCTGTGTTGATTGCTTGACTCAATCTGTGGAATTGCCAGTGTTCTAACGGAGCACCCTCCTTTACCAGAGCACCCAAGCTGGGACAGCCAGGCTCAGAAACTGTGTGTTTTGTGGCGATGGTTTTGTTGTCTGGGGTTTTTTAGCTATGCTAATTTAGAAAAAAAAAATCTTATTGATTCCAGTCTCAGGCAGGCACCTGGGGAACAAGCTAAGGAAACTAGTTTATAATTGTCATTTGCTGATGGCAAAGCTGTGAAGCAGAGTGACGGTGCTGGGTGTTCAGCCAACTGCTAACTACAGCCATGCTGAAAAGAGGCTGAACCACAAGAGCCAGGCTTAATTTGCACACCAAAGGAGGCCACTGAGAATGGACTGAGGGAAACTCGAGAAAACAAAACTCTATGATTTCATTTCAGCCTCATTGTAAAAGAAGCCTAAGAAGTCGCTGCTGAAAGCCAGCTTTGCCTGGTGAATTTTTTCTTGTTGAACCGAGGGCGATGCAGCGCAGGGCGCGGGTGACAGGAAGGGGAAGGTTGGAAAGGTGACTCACTACCTTGTTTGCGAGCAGAGGCAAGCACTCAGTAATTATGGGGAATATGAAATTAATACCTAGACAGCATCGTTGCTGCCTTTTAATAATAAATAAGAGTACTTCTTCTGGTGGCGTAACACTGGATGTTTGGATCAGCTGTCCTATGAGGAGCCGATGCTTTTCTCCTGGTGTTGGAAAGACGCTGTACAATCATCACACAGTGTTCTGAGCTGCTCTGCTTCCTGCTCCTAACAGACACAAAAAGGAACAATCAGGGCTAATTATGACTGCTAGTAAAGAAGGGATTCATGCCTTAAGGCCTCTGAGCGCCTAGCTCAAATATAATTAAAAACAAGAGTTTAAAGGGAAAAAGCAGCCTGGTCCAGAAAAATTTACCCTGGCCATCTGGGTAGATAAAACCTTTCCAGAGTATCTGAATATACTTAAAATAAACCCCTAGTAACCCTACAACACACTTAAACAGCCTTGGTCTCTAGCTCCAAGAAGTTCGTAGGGAAGGAGAAAGGAATCTGGGCTGCCTGTACATGTATGTGGAAAAAGCACAGTTAGAAATCACTGGAAGTCAACCGCATGGCTTTGGACTCCCGTCTTCTCAGGGTGACACTGTGCCAGCGCTGTCTTTCAGCTCAGCTGATCTTAATCACCACAGTAAGAGGTAGGTCAACAGGCAACACCACAGATTTGCCCGATATTATTCTCAGTTTTGCATGCTAAAATGGTCTCTAACTGTGTTTGCTGGCAACACTATTTGCAGCAACTCCCTAGTGCAGCTTTCCAAGCAATGCTGGCATGGCTGATTCACAGCCAGGGTGCTCTAAGCCATCATCCAGCCACGCTCTGCACCACCCACGGCCTGCAACGGCAGCTCCACGCACAGCACGCTGCACTAGTCTACTTTACAGTGGTACTAGATGTGAGCTGCTGTGATGAGCTATGAATTTGGAACAAAGGCCCTATCTTCCAACATTTTCAAGGTGAAAGAAATAATTTCTGACCATACCTGATTTTTTTTTGCAATATTTAATTGGTAGATAGGTGAAACAAGATAAAGAGAACTATTTTGAACCCTGGAAACCCCCTTGCATCAAACCATGTGCAACAGGAGGGGTACCATCATACAGGTGACAGCCCTTAGACATTCTCCTCCTTAAGGCGTTCCTCAGATTTGTCTGGTTGAGTTAAACCGCTTGACCCCCAATGCTGAGACTCGAGCAGGTGGCAGAACACTACAGAGAGGAATCGACCCCATGCAGCCTGGATAGTTAATGCAGTCGGGTCATCAGGATCTCATAGTCATCAAAAGCTACCTAACGGATATGATATTGCCTTTACTGAAAGCTGGGTCTCAGAGTTATCCCAGCCATTAGCTTTTCTGCGCTAGACTGTGGTCTGGAAACAAAGAAGTTCCCAAGACACACTGTCTTTTGTTCGGACACTTCTGGCGTTATTTATCTTCTGCCTCTTGATTGCACAAGTAATTCATAGTTATCTCCTGCAAATTTAGTCATGATTTGTACACGAGAAAGAGACAACTGGCATAGTTTAGATAATTTGACCTTCTGTCTTACCTGAAGGAAACATGGCTTGGCAGAATTCACCCACTCACTGAAATATATATATTTAAATTTTCCAAAATGTTCTCTGAACACTAGAGACTTTGTAAAAGGTGCATAACTGTGATGTCTGAAGTGTGCATCTGCACCGCCAGAGCATTTGCCCACTGTGACTAACATTTTGAGGTCCTTTCCAGTATTACGGAGGGTTTGGTGCAATACTGTAAACGCATTTCCTAGGAAAAATCTCTTTTCTGGTTCTTCCAATGTTCTTTTCAAGAGTCTGTCAGAAATTATTAAGAAAATTAAATGGTGATATAGAGAGATCGTCAAATAGCATTATCTATGTTGTATCTACCTGTACTGGGCATAGACAAAAAGTCAGTCTTCAGAGCTGTCAGCTTGAGGCATTAAAACATTATTTGGAGAAAACTAACGTAGCAGGGGAAAACACTTGAAGAATGGCCTGTTTCCTGCAGATAATCGATGCATTTGCTGGCTTACGTGTGTATCTGCATTTCCTGTGATTATTGTGCACATTAAACAATGTAAAATTACACACCTAAATAATCGTCTGCATGGCTAATCTTCTTGTCTGATAAATACAGTTTCAGACCTCACTCTTTTGCATATAAAAATGTTTCCTTCAGAATATACCGTCCCAAGCTACTTTAGACACCTCCATAGACTAACCCATGACACAGATGTCATTCTGGTTACTCTTCATAAAACTTAAACAGTAGTCATGATGGTAAGGGGTTTCTCTGACTGATGTGCTTATTAGATCTTCCTTTTTTTAAAATTAAAAAGACTCAATAAAAATGGTGTTTAAAAACCACCAGGGACTTTCCTTGTCTGAGTACTGTAGCTTCTCTTGCAAAGGCATTTCAGCAAGTATTTAAAGAAAAAAAGGAAACAGCACATTTAAAGCGAGATGAAAATAAGCACGATTGATCTGAACTTCTCTTTTCTTTTTTTTTTAATTCAAAAGTTTGTCCTTCCCATATTTTTCAGGAAAATGTGCCTGTGTGTAAAAGTATATGATGCCTGATTGGTTCTGAAATTAGAGTTCATCTGTAAATACTTCAGAGGGAGAAGACAATGACAAATCTCCCCCGTTACTCATCAGGATAGAGCTGTTACTGACTGTCAGTGCATGGTTTCCTGAGCTATCACAATTCTTCTGGTTAAAGCCATATTTCCAGAGCACCAGGTATCTGCTTCTGTACTTAATTTAGTACAGAATATTTACAGCTAGCGGATGAGTTAAGTCTGAGAGTGCATTTTCTCCTGATGGCACTTCTGCTAGACCAGAAAAGGTGGGGGGAGGGAAGCAGAAAAAGGAAACCTTAATCTTTTAATATTTGAAAGCAATACTTTAAAAGTAAAATCAGTGAAACACAGTTAATAAAAATAACCAGGGGGATATAACACTGAAAATGAACTAAAGGAAGTGGATTTAGCAATATCTTTCAAAGACGGTGGAAAGTTAACAGAGTTGCAGTATGTATCTCAGTATTGCATTTCTGTGGTAATATTTTTAATAGGTTTTTTATAGTTCAGTCTCTCTCATTTTTCCCAAAATTCACCATATGGGGAGGAGTCAGGGTAGTATGAGGGCACTGGTGGGTAAAGACTAGACCTATAAAGTATTAAGTTCAACTCAATCAAAAATTTTTGTGGGATCCAAACTCTCATCTGTCTAAAGATAGTTCTTGCATCCAAACGTTTTCTCACAGATCTCTCTTTAGTGGCATAACTTGGGGGTGATATAGGTAACCAAGGGGTTGGTTTCTTTCCATCTTTACTGTTGGAAATGTTCCATTTCATAGAAATTATTAACTACTACTGGTCTAGAAATTGAAGCAGAAGGAAGAGAGCAGGGAGAGAGAAGACACCCTGACTCTCTAGCCCATTAGTCGGGAAATACAGCAGAGTTCAGACTTCAAATACCTTCTCAAAGAAGTACTTAATTATTGATATTAAAGGGAGCACCCCTCACAGGAGAGGATGAGAGAGATTTATCCCATATTAGCCTGGTCACCCGGCAGTCACCTAGAATATAAGAGACCAAATTCAACTCCCTGGTTTGAGACCAAGGATATGAAACTGTGTGGAAGGGAGGGTTCGTGTTCAGGTACCTAGGCTAGGAGGCTAAGTTAGGCTCTAAGGGCTCTAAGTTACGGCTAAATTAGGAATACCTAGGTTAGCAGGTCCCCTTGAGAAGCTCAGATGTTGGCCTATTCTAAGATGGGTCTTGGTGTTTTCTTGAACTCTTAATAACTAAGAAAAGGTTATTTAGACAAATACGTTACACAGTACTGGAAACTCACTTTTACATACACTTATCTTAACAAATATATGCAACATTTAAAATGTTTAAATAAATAGCTACTATCTGCTCTGCAAAAAATAAAGGTCCAATAGGTCAGACAATTTTCCTGCAACTGACATCTATTAATGCCGTTCTGGGTATTCCCCTGGCATGAGGAAGTAACTGTCATCGTGCTACTAAGGATGTATTCATCACACTTGTTGACCACGAGGAATGAGTGTAAGGCACCACTCGGGTACCTACATGAGGAATCTTTGTCTGGAACAACAGCTGGATTTATATATATTATATATATATATACACACATACATGTTCCTATGTGTGTATTATTTTGTCCCGGTAATTACAGAATAAACATCCACTAAGAATTAGAAACTTGCTTAAATACTTCCAAGACATCACACTTAATATATGCAATAATTCAGCCTACTGCTTACAGATTTGAACCTGTGAATATTTATCAGGAAGGTCTGTTCACTGTCTGATTGTGTTCTGCCAAATGCTGTTAAAACATTTTTATAATGTATGTGAAATGTAAAAGTGGAGGATGTAATGAATTTCTGTTTGGATTCCAGTACTGAAACAAATGACAGGTGCAAAAACCTCTTACCTTTCTCCTCAATATGTTTGAAATTTAAGGTTAATGTAAAGAATCAGATGGCTATTGGAAGGAGACATGAGATATACATGTTTCAGCTGATCTACGTTTGCACATAAGAAGAAAGATGAGCCAATGATAGGGAAGGGAATGAAGCTATTAGTGGGTTGTCAAAGGAACAGAAGAGCTGGAAAAGAGGTTTTGGAATTAGGAGACGGATAAACATAAGTTCTGGTCAGAAAATTTGGAGAAGGGATTTCCCACTGGAAAAGTGACATCTTTCACAGAGGAGTGACTTCAAAACTGTGATCTGTAAATGCGACTGCAGTATCTCATTATAGGCCAGAAGTCCCATCTGTCCGAGCAAGTCTGGCATCAGCCCACACTCCCATGGCACCATATAGCTTTCCCCGGCATGAGCACCGCTCCCCCAGTAGGACGGGAGCTGAAGGCCAGACGGGAAACTTGTTCATAGAAGAGAACAGGAAAACCAAGTCACTGCATTGCATTTTCTAAGAGGTACCACTGTGTCACATTCAAATGAAATAATTTAGGCTTGAATATGCTCGCTGAAATGTTGCATTTCCTTATATTTTCAGGCATTCTTTTTCAGCTACAGTCAACATTTTCCATGGTAAGCAGATACTCGTATCTGCACTGTGCATGGACAAAATAAAATCTCAGTCTTCCACTGAAAACAGATTTGAAAATTTTCAAGCAACTATCAGATTTAAAAATTATATTTGATAATTATGAAGTACCTCTATTTTTCAAATAATTTCTGAAATTTTGATTAAGCAGTTAGCAGGCTTCCGGAGGAGTCGAATCGATGACATTTCCTGACTCTGTAAAAAGAACCAATCTCCATGACGGATCCTTACGGTTAGTCAGTGAAACTGACTTTCTCTCTGATTATCCTTCTACCTGCTGGACACTGACAGAGAGAAGACAACCCAAAGTGTGGCCTCTGAAGGTCTTCAGTAAATTGTGTGCTTAACCCTTAGGCATCACTCTAGTCACTTTGGAACAATGTTGAAAAAACAGAACAGAAAAGTCAAACCCACTTTTGTCCCAAGGACTCAAACATTTGTACATATGTCACCTCGACACTGAATATTGCATATTTGTCATTGGATCATTTCGTCTGATACTTTTTTTTCATTGTTTGGAGCTTTGAAGGTCTCAGCGAGAAAAAGCTTTATCGCAGAAGTAAGCCTTGCTATTGAATCAGTACATGCTGCATGGTATGTTTTGCAAAGATGTGGCTAATGTGGGGGTGGCAGGAAGGGGAAGCAAAGCTGATATTTGTTTCTTTAATTTCGTACATGGTTCCATCAGAAAAGCCTTTTTGCTCTAAAGTTTCCCCTGATGTTAATCTTCTAATAGCTTGGTTTCTCTCCACCCCATTGATTCATTGGTCCAATCTTTCTTCAGATTTGAACAAAGGGAAAAAAAAAAAAGTATATTCCCATCTGCAATAGAAATTCCTATGCTGGTTCTCTGCCTTTTACTATCAGAGGCCTACGGGTTAATACTTGATAAAAGGGAAGAGGTAAGTATTTGTCTCTTGCCTGGAGAGAAATTCTTTGCCTCTTTGCCAGGGAAAACATCTGATCCTGTTGCAATGATTTTTCTTTTAATTGGAATGCAAAGATCTTATCTTTTTATTACTCCTTTATTGTTGGTAACCACTCTACTCGCTCACTCTCCACAAATGTCCAGCTTATATATACAGCCGGGAAGCAGTTCATTTTTCCTCCTTTTTAGCTTTAATGATTTGCCTAACAACTGAATTGTGCCAGAGTGGTTCATATATCCCTTCCCGCGCTGCAGTCCCTTTCTCAGATGCCTGGTCTGTGTCTGTCTCTCTCTAATTTCCAGGCACAGATCAGCCCAGTCTCTGCCTCTCGCTCTAATAACTGCCTGAGGTGTGGGAGACCACTTTATGGGAATTCAGCCACCCCAGCCTATGCAAAAATAACAGTACACGAGAAATTTGCAGTGAAAGGGAAACATTGCATGCAAGTCATACGCCCACTACGCTCTTAATTTAGTTACTTTGTGGCTTTGCATCGCCATACATTCTGTAATGTCAGATTAGTGCGTGGGGAAGCGATGGCCTCGTGGATAGAGCTGAGGTGCAGGAAATCTGGGGTTTTTTTCTCAGCTCTACCCGCCTCACACAGATACATGGCTCGACCTGCCTGCTCACCAGTGGCCACGGAGAGCCTTGCCAACGGCCACCCACCCTGCTGATCTGCATCATTGTGCAGCTAAGGGACACTTGGGACAGTGGCGGTGGGCACCTCCAGAGCCTCAGGGTTCCCACTGCAGCTCAACTGGGAGCAGAGCAGGAGGCATCTGGAGCCACCTGGTAACTAGGACAGCCACAGACAACTTAACCCTGCCTCTTCTATGTGAGATAGCCTCCCTCCTCCCAATACCCATTTTCTGTCAATACTGACATAGAATCACAGAATCATTAAGGTTGGAAAAGACCTCAAGGATCATCAAGTCCAACTGTCAACCCAGCACCACGGCTGTGAGCATGTGCTTGGGTACAGGGCAAGCTCTTTGATTCTTGTTGCTCTTCAAGACACCACTGCAGATCCTCAGCCGGAATCTAACGTCTCCGTGCCCTTTGTGTTTCCTGCCCTCCTTCCTTCTCTTTCTTCCTCCTTTCCACATTCCTCTTCCCTTTGCATGTTTTCAGTTCTGGTTTTGACCATCTTTTCCCCTCCCCTCTTCAGCCCCACACTGCCCCTGCCAAAGAAAAGTGTTTGGAGAGAGGCACCGTGAAGTGCGTGCACGTGGACGAGCACACATGCAAAATGGTACCTATCAAAGCAGGACAGCTGGGCTCCCGCTTGAGCAATTAAAGGCAATATTGTTCAGCCTGGAGAAAAGAAGGCTCTGGGAGGAACTTATAGTGGCCATCCAGTGCCGAAAGGGGGCTAACAGGAGAGATGGGGAGGGACTTTTTAGAAGGGTATGTAGCAACAGGATGAGGGGGAATGGATTTAAATTGGAAGAGGGCAGATTTAGACTAGTTATTAGGAAGAAACTTTTCCACTGTGAGGGTGATGAGGCAGTGGCCCAGGTTGCCCAGAGAAGCTGTGGATGCCCCATCCCTAGAGGGGTTCAAGGCCAGGCTGGATGAGGCTTTGGGCAACCATGGCAGGGGGTGGAACTCGATGATCTCTAAGGTCCCTTCCAACCCAAACCAGCCTGTGGTTCTATGATTATAGGCAACACGCAGTGTTTGCCCATGGCTGTGGTCTGCCTCCATCAGAACTGCTCAGTGTCTGCACCCTTCTGACCTGGGGGGCCCAGTGCTGTTTGATCATCTCTACTCCTGATAACTACGCTGCAGCCCCCCCATCCCGCCACTGGTCTGGTCTCTTTCATATGGCAAACTCTCCAGAAGAAGAACTACTTCTACATGGGCTTACAGCACAACAAGCCTAGTGAGACCCCCATGCTAACGGTGATTTACAAAGAGACGGTCCCATTCCCCTTCTGCCCCCACTTCCCCATGCAGGACCCCACACCACCCCACCGTGGTGGGTGTTCATGCTGGGAGTGATGCTGCAGAACGGCTCCCTGCTTCTCTGCTTGTACTGCGGCTGCAGCTGGCCCTGCTACCGGCTGCTATGGAAATACAGATCATCGCCACTGGGAATTAAAATACTTCTCAGTGCCATGGGATCTTTGTGAAGCTTGGTTCCTTATGTGCTGTGTGATGTGCTCAGGGTCTGTGCAGTTGTGAACATGCATTGTGTCTGTTTTGGGATATTGCATCTTGAAACACATGGGAATATTAGCTGTAGCACTAAAGGTTTGTTTTCAAAGGGTTGCTGCAGTTGCACACACACATGTACTCTTTATGTTACTGTTTTCTATGTATGAAAGAAGAAAACCCAAATCATATAATGTTTGGAAAAGAAGGGAAAAGCTTTTGTATAGTTTGGGGTGATGTGCTCGTAGATGTTTTTTCTCTGTTCTCTTTAGACACCATAGAATGCAGCCACATCTCCTACCAAACAGGCACTTCTGCCCACTTTCCAGTTATTGCTACACCATTAGAAGAGCTGGAGAGAAAGGTATGTCCTGAACAAAAAGAAGATTCACTTGAAGCTACCCTGCAAAGAAAAATACCAGATTTCAGACATGCTGCTATCTGGCCTGAAGCCTAAGGTTGACAGTCAATGTAAGAATAGCACTTCTCTCAGATATAGTCAAGACTTCTGGGTGCTACTAGCTATGGAAAATGTATTTTTCCTCCATTAAGTTGTCCAGCGTTGACTCCCTTTACATACAGGCTGGTTCTGTGTCAAATAATATCAGTCATCCCAGAAACCTTCTGAAACATAAAACTGCCCTTTATTGGAAAGGGGAGAAAGCAGAAGTAAGTGCCGCTCTGCCGCATTTACGTCGAGCCTTTATGACACCCCTGGCAGCACTGCTGAACTGTATGTTTTGTTTATCTGTCAGTGGACTACTGGGACTACTAAACACACGTACATAAGCTTTAAAAAAGTAGCAACACTGACAGATAGCTGCGACTTGAAGAACCTTCTGGCTTTGTTTATCAAGCTATCAAACTACCTGTCTCCAGCAGCAGCCTGAGCAAACAGGTGAACATTGCCTGTGCCCCAGTTGTGCCTCTCAGAGCTTTTGCTTGATGAGGAGCAGCAGAGTTCAGAGCTGAGAGTTCCTGATCTTAATTTCTCTGCATTCAAATCGAGACCCTAACATCGCTTGTTGCTCAGTCACTGATGTGGAAGGGAAGAAAACATAGGGCTGACAGTTCCAAGGATCAAAAATCATAAAGCACATCTCCAGTATTCAAAGCATTACCCTAAAGATGATGGATTTACAAATTAAATGTGCCTTCATGTTTTTGAAACAGAGAGATCATATTCTCAGCTCTTCTGTTGAACTGTGAAGTTTTATATAATCATAGTAGCTGTGAAATTATGACAGTTGTCAGTACGGCATTTCGTCTCCTGGAGCTCACCTGCATAGTCTTTTTGTAGAGATTTAGCCATGCGGGCAGTGCAATTCACCAGCGTGGATATGTGTATCAGTAAGAAGTTGAGTGTATGGGTGTGTTTCAGCAGCAGTTCAAAGCAGGATGCATTGTTTAAAACCTACATTGCCCTTGGCATTAATATAGCCCTGATGATACTTTACTGTATTGCATCCCAACAAAAATGTCACGGGGCAAGCTATGCCATCAGCATTCCACTACAAACGCCACACCAGAAAATAGCGCTTGTGATGGCAAGCCAGTTGCAGCAACAACAAGCAGAGCCCAGGCCTGAAAGCTTCCTTCAGCTCTGCCATCATATTAATGAGCTTGGGCACGAAGTGTGGACAGAACGATGACCCCAGGCTCCCTGCTACCTCCTCCTGCTGGTGCTGTAAACCAGACGGGGGAACTATTTAGATTAACAACTGTTTGGTTTTGTCAGGTACATTTTCAGACAGCCAAAATCCCATTATTTTCCTTGCAAAAAGAAAATGGGAATATGAAGCTGGAGACAGAGGAGGAAGGCTGAACTCACCTTCTGGCAGCTGCTCGCAGCTCTGTCGGCAGAACGTGCTTTGGGACCATACCAGCAGGGAACGGGCCTCAGCACACGGCCAAAGATACAATTTTAGGACGCTAGCTCCCTGAATTCAAAAGTGACGTAAAATACATCATCTGGGTGATCTTTGCAACATAAACTGTATACTGGGGAGATGGGGGGAGGAACTCCAAGGTCTACTTTAATTAAATGCGTGTCAGCATAGGAAGAAAGCTGAGGTGCCTTTCTGGAATGTGGCATTTATGGCAACATCTCACGTGCAGCAGCAGCATTGTTTGCTTATCGGTTCTGGGTTTTCATAAACCAGCTCTATTTGAAAAGAAACTAATACATCTTTGTTTTCAAAATGGAAAAGAAACACCACTGGTTTTAATTTTCTGTCTAACTACACCATCACAAGCACAAGGCACGTACACATACAATAGAAACAGAGGCTGGAAACTAAAATCTTGCACTGCCATCCTGTGGTGAATATTAGGAAAACATGAGGTTGTCCGGCTCACAGATCAGGGTGATCCTCTCTGAAATGGGGAGGCTTTGCAGCAAAGTTATCGACAGCTCAAGGACCAAGACTTATGCTGGGTGTCACCCCAGGGACCAGAGAGTAGAACCTCAAATGCCATTATTTCTCATTATTCCTTTTGCAATGCAATATCTTCTAGAGACTTTCAGAAGACAGGCAGTCCGTCCCCAAGAAGGGAGGAAATATTCTCGGTGAGCAAACAGTGAAGAGCATCTATAGCACAGCAGGCCAGGTGAGGTGAGTGCAGATGGGCTGGAGGGGAGTCCTTGGGAATCCCTGGGAACTCGACACTGTTTCTAAAGGGCAGTCTAGGGGCTACTTTTGGAGTTGACTTTGGCCTATGAAAAGTATAGCGAAGTTCACTTGTAAATAGGTCATAAATTCCTGCTCACTGGCTACATGGTTTTTTTTGCAGTGAATCACCACTAGGCTTAAAAAGAAAAAAGGGACAAGCCAAAGTCAGCCAACTAGGAAAAGAGAGGAAAGGAGATGTCATGCAAATAATGTACAAAATATTCAGTTGAAATGTAAAATCTTTACCAGAAAGTCTTGATCGTAACTGAATTCTGCATGAGGATGGTGTTGACTTATGCTCTCATACCTGAAGCTTCTTTTTCTACTAGACTAGTAGATTTTACTACTATAAAAATGTGAATTTAGTGTACTGAACAATCCCCCCAGACAAGTACCCTATTCACTTGCATTTCTAAGACAGAGGAATTTTTCTCAAACTGAAATGCATACAATACATACACTCGTTCAAAACCCAGTGATGGAGTACTGCAGGATACGGTGGCTTCTTTGCTCTTACTATGCCTCCTTCAGGGAACTATTCTTGTAAAAGTCTCCATACGCTGTGCTGAGAGCTGGCCCCTCTGCCTGTGCAATGCATCAAAAGCTACAAGAAGCTGGCACCTGGAGCAGAGAGGATGCTGATTGAGGCTCCTTATCATTAAGAGCTTCCCTCCTTTGCTTTAAAACTGCCTGTCAGCAGGATCAGGGTGAGTCCAAATTCTGCCTTCAGGAGAACAGAATATAAAAATGTCTCTCCCCCAAAATATTCCTGAAATAATAGAAAAGAAAAATCCCAGCAACATCCATACAGCAAGTTTTCAGATAAAGTACAAATGGAAAAAGGATTTAGCTCTGAGTTTGTGCAGACACCCACATTGTTTCTGCGTGTCTCAGTGTGTGATTGCGGGCTTCTTAGTAATGCATATGGAACTCCACTTTCACCAGTTCAGACACTAATGCTAATGCCATAATTTATGGTTTGTAAGATGAGCTTATGAAGCTACCACGCTTGTCTCTTATGCTAACGCAATACATAGTATGTCTTCTTTGATCATTTATATGGTTGTACCATCTTCCCCCTTCTACCTCAGATGTACTTGTTTTCATCCCTGCTTTGAAAAAAAAAAAAAAAATGGTGCTTGCCACCCTGTTCTCACCTGCTAATGACTTTTGTCTCCAGGCACATCCTTCCTCAGTAAGGCACCAGACCAAATGATTTTTTTTGTTGCCACTTCTATCAGCAGCTCTGTGCTTGATCACTTTTGATTCTGCTTACCTTCCTTGCAGTGCTATGATTTTTCACTTTGATTAAAAATCACTGCTGACAGCCTCTTCCTTTCCCCACTACATTTCTGCTTGGTTTTCTGAATTTTTCCTGATCTACCGTAAGCAGGAAAGTATTACCTTAAATCCTCTTCTGAACTTTGAATCTTAATCTGTTACATTTTCCCTGTGCCTGTGCAGATGAAACAACACACTTTTCATTTCCCACTTGAGTGGGTTTTCCCCCATTGCTCTAAATAGGTATTTTATTCCTGTTTAAGTAAGAGTCGTCATACTCAGTATTTTCAACATCGTTTCTCTCTGCAGCACTCTGTTGGAAGGAGATTATAGAGAAACACATGTCCCCCCCTGGCTGGGGGAGCGGCCCGGCTCTGCCACCTGGGGGGCCAGCACCCAGCACCACCCACCTGCCCACCCTGTGTCTCACCAAAGAGGGGTCCAACACCCCCATTTTTTCCTTAGGCTGGAGATGGGTAAAGTTTTGGTCTGAACAAACTTTCACACAAGTCCAACAAGCAGAGCACGTGTTTCGTTATGGCGGGGCTTTTCGTCTGTTTGCTGGCTTCCATCTCTGTACATTTCCCAGTGGAGGCGAGGGGAAAAGTTTCACATCTGTAGACTACTTAGACAGCGAAATGTCTTTCTTAACCACCATCAGTGGACTCGCCAGCCCCAAGAGTCTGCAGAGCACAGGCTGAGAAACACTGCTCTAAAGTCTTGCCGTCACAAACAGCTTCAGTTATAAAAACTGCCTGTCCTGTCTGGTCAATGGCCCAGTCTAGAGTCTGAATGAACTTCTGTTGTGGCAGCACAGGAATCCCTGTCATCAGCTTCTCTCCTGCAATGAAAATGTTTAGACATGTTCTCCTTCTGCAGAGGAGGGAAAGGATTTTAAATTGTACGCATCCCTGCTAAGAAAGGGAGAAGTGTTGACTCATGCTTCTGAGTCATGCATTTCAAAACTATATGGGCTTCAAGATGTGAAGCATGACTGTAAAGGCATCGTGGGAGTAGTCCCAACAAAGTAAATAATGGTTTACTTTATGAGTAAGGACAACTACCTGGAGGGTTTTCAAGGGCAAGACCAGAAGGATGCGCCTATGCCGGGGTATGTGTGGGTAGCCACACTCAGGTAGGTGTGGATGTGATAATCTCTTGTACAGATGAGCTGGCGCGAGCCAGCCTGTATACTGTTATCCAGAAAAATATCCAGCCAAAAGTATTCGCACTGCTCAAAGTACACCTGTGCAGATCCAACAGTGTAAAACTAACCCCACTCACAGAGAAGGAGCAGCAGGGAAAATGCAACTAACTTTCAAAGATGCTTTATTTTTTACATCCTTTTCTTTCAGGTTGCCCAAGAAAAACAAAAATTGAGAAGCTAAACTAGTCTCTGATATATTTCCACCAAAGAGCATAGAGTTTTGCCAAAGATATTTGCCAGAAAAAAAGATCCTATGCAAACAGAGCATGAAAATAATGTTTTCAAACACAAAGAGCCAGGTGACGTATAAGCTGGTGACAGTGCAACTTAAACTGCCTGCTAATTGATTATTCTGATGCTAAGGATTTGCATCATCTCCTTTTGAAGGCAACTGAGAACATTTGTGATAGCTCAGTGCGAGTGGGATCAAGCCCCAGATATGCATTTTATTGTAGCCTGTGTGTTAAAGTAATTCCCTGAGTTGCTTCTGTAAAAGCGAGCAGAAAATCTGGCAGAAGGTCCTTGGCTGAGAAGTCAAGAGTCTAGAAACAAGAAAGGATTGCCACAATGGAAACTACCCAAACCTCTTTTACATGGGGCGCTCACGTACAGCAAAAGCTGCTCTGGATTCTGATGGGAAGTCCTGCCAGCTTTTGAGGAGGGTAAAGTTTCCTTTCCTATTGGAAACACTCAAAAAACAGAATGAAGTTATTTCACTTCCCCAAGTGAAACCTGTCCCTGGTTATCACAGTGGATCCAATAAGATGTCTGGGCACAGAAAAGCTGTGAGAGCTTTTGAATGTCTCCATACTTTGTTGTCATATTTAAATGTGATACCGCCCTGCAGACTTCTTGCACTGAGGAATTCTATATAAATAGGTATAAACACCCTGCCATAGGAACTGGCCAATCTGTCACTCTTGGACAGCTTTTGCATCACCTCTGAGGAGTTCAGATACAGCTCTCACAATAACATTACATCATATCATTGGCAACGTGGCTGTCTAGCATCAGGACAGCTGGTTCCTTCAAATCCCCAGCCACAGGGGAAAGCCGCGAGTGACTCTGCCCAGCCATCCTGCACTGCAGCTGCACACCCAGGCTGCGGGCTGGAGCGGGGTCTGGGGATCGCCGGCGAGCTGCTGTCACGTCCCGTCCGCAAACCACCCCACAGCTCTCCTGGGGGCAGTGAGGTATACAGCATGTGCTTTGTGGCTCTTGCCCATTTGCAGATTTCTGTAGGCTGCTTGTAGATTTTGGGAGGTTGGCCACCTTTTGCTCTACAGCCTCCTGAAAATTACTATGGAACTGGTATTAGTGGGGATTAAGTATGCTGGGACAGGCTTACAGCGTCAAAAGTCGACAGTTTGAATACGAAAATACTCAGACAAGTCACCTTTAAGAGGCACTATATCATGCATTTTCAATTTTCATTAAAGCTAGGACACCCACAGCAGAGTGACGTGTCTTTTATTTTAAGAGAAGTTTTAGCTAAGCATGTTTCAACCTTAAGTAAATAGACTGCAGACGATCTCCTTTATCTTCTTAGAAGTCAGCCACACTGAATGCATGTATTTTAAAAAATCTATCACTTCCAAGAAATGCTTCCCCACAAGGCTATATCTACC
The DNA here is from genome assembly GCA_011057875.1 of Pterocles orientalis. Classification (NCBI taxonomy): domain Eukaryota; kingdom Metazoa; phylum Chordata; class Aves; order Pterocliformes; family Pteroclidae; genus Pterocles; species Pterocles orientalis. The sequence goes on along the minus strand of WKFP01013514.1, from coordinate 222,778 downwards.
ACCCTAGTGCTTTCACTTGACAGTTACATGAAGCTGGTATCTACAGCATATGCCTTTGTTCATGCTACGCATTCAAATACAAAGGCGTGGTTAAATTCTGATGTCCTTTTTGAGGGGAAGACTGGGGAAAACATCTGCGTCTTGATGGAAGCCATCTGGTATAACCAGACATGAAGTCAAGCATTTTAACACATGCATTCCTTAGAATTATACTTACTTAAGAGAATTACAGATTCTTCCCTTAATGTTCTCATCACGCACCATCTCAGGGATTTTCCCTTGCACCTACCTAGGATTGATTGGTGCGATTATTTTGTAAGACTTTGTCTCAGTGCAATTAAAGTAACCAGAAACCATAATAATAATTATGTAGATTTCTGATGTTATTCTCCCAGATGAGCTTTTCATCTGCACAATTATAGGTGCAGAGAAAATCACAAAATAGTTTCTCACTTCTTACATGCATCAAACCTGCTGGTGAGAGATCAAATATTGTCTATCCTTGTCCATCCAAGGAGGGCTGGTAGGACAGATAATGATGCTGAAATACATAAAAGCTGTGTGGCAGGCCAGCCTTCAAGATATTGCATTAATATAAAGCTGGTCCCTGGTGATTCATGGTATTCTAGGAGGGTTCTGTCACTAGTTACCCACTCACTAGTGGTTTGCCCATGGATCAATATTGGGGCCGATACTGTTTAACAGCTTCATTAATGAACCTGACAATGAGGCAGAGTGCATGTTCAGCAAGTGTGCAGGTGATACACGGGTGGGAGGAGTGGGTGACAGGCCACATGGTTGTGTTGCCATCCAGAGGGACTCTGACAGCCTGGAGAAACTGGCAGAGGAACCTCATGAAGTTGAAGAAAAGGAAATGACAAGTCCTGCCCCAGGGGAGGAACAACCCCAGGCACCAGGACAGGCTGGGGGCCAAGTGTCTGGAAAGGAGCTCTGCATAAAAGGCACCGGGGACCCTGGTGGACACCAAGCTCACCATAACCCTTGCAGCAAAGAAGACAACAGCATCCCACACTGCGTTAGGAAGAACACTGCCAACAGGTTGGAGGTGCTGCTCCCCCTGTGTGCTCAGCACTAGTGACTCCACATGGGGTGTGCCGGGTCCAGTACAAGAGCGGTCTGGACATACTAGAGCAAGGGCAGCAAAGGGCCACAAACGTTATTAAAGGGCTTGGAGCATCTGTCATACGAGAAGAGCTTGAGAGCTTGGAGTGTTCCGCCTGGAGAAAAGAAGGTTCCAGAGGGATTTTATCAATGTGTATAAACATCTGAGGAGGCTGTGGGAGGGCTGATAAAGAAGACAGAGCCAGACTCTTGTCAGTGATGCCCTGTGAAATGACAAGAGGCAACAGGTACAAATTGAAATTCCACTTAAACACAAGGAAAAGCTTTTTGCACTGTAAGGTTGGTTGAACACTGGCACAGGTTGCTCAGAGGGGCTGTAGAGTCTCCAAGCTTGGAGATATTCAAAACCCAACTGGACACAGCCCTGAGCAACCTGCTAGTTGCCCTTCTTTGAGCTGGGGAGTCAGGATTACATGATCTGCAGAGGTCTCTTCTCACCTCAGCTATTGTTTCAGTCTTTCCTTGACTATCACGACTACCGCTCTTGATGGAACAGGGTTTTGCTAAAATTGGAAGTCTACAAAAGTTTTAACAATAGGAAAATTCCTGATTAATTCCCCTGCTCTCTGAGGGTCTCCCTTTTCCTTTGCACTCTTGAGCCAGGCCTCAGCCTGCTGCCCCTGAGCAAAACATTATAAATCCACCCGCCAAAACGAAAGAAGCCAGAGCGCAAGCTGAAAACACTGGTCAGATGAGAGTTGAGGAGAAACGCTGCAAGTCGTCAGCACATCCTGGTGGAGCTCCACGATGGCCTCGTCAGTGGCCACTGGTGGTGTAAACTTCAGTTTTCACGTGCAAAAGGATGTGGATGTGCTTCTTCAGTGATGATTATTTTTATTTCAGATTACGAGATAGAAAATAGAGCAATGTGGAGAGATACAACCAGTCTCCGCAGTGAGAACTGTGCAGCCTTGTTAAGGAAGGAACAGTATGCAAAAAGGAAACAACTCACCTTTTATGATGCAGCTTTGCTGCAAACACACACAACAACACTAAAACAATATTATTTATTAAGAATAATACACACTAGGGAACATAGGAATTAGGACGGATAGTCAAAATACAAAGAACAGCTGGGACTTACACAGCTAACACTCAGTATTCAGTTTTACATCCAGTGTCCAATGTGTGGCCTTTTCCTCTACTTATTTCCCACTGTTCAAACCCTGTTGATTGCTATAATAAAGAAATTTATTATAAGTAAACCCCTCCATGGAGGGCAAGGTGGTATTACCTCCTCCTCACACACCCCAGGACAGAGTATATACACAAACACTTTCTGAAAACTACGGCTGAACACACTTGTCTTGGACCCAAAAGAACTCTGGAGAGAGTAAATACCATTCTCCTAAGCACTGTCCAAATGCCTTCACCATGAAACGGAACTACTCCTCTCACAGCTCCTTAGTCTCATTCATAATATACCTTCCAGCATCTGTAGCAAACGAGTGGAGGACTCCACAGGCAACCGCCTCCTCTACTACGTAACCTTGCAGCTTCCCAAAACGCAGATCCTTTCAGTTCATTGTATGAGACAGGGATCTAGAAAACACATGATCACGCAATGTGTCATTACAGCTGTGAACAAGGAGCTGTCAAGTGGCATGGCAACTTTCATTCAAGGGTTTCCCCATCTCTGGTCATTGGTGATGTCTTGTCATGAAGTTCACAGCAACGTCTCGCAGGCCAAATTCCCAACCAGTCCACAGTTTTTGTTTTAAGGTATCTCTACTGACATGTTAGGAGGAGCAACTTCAGGAGAACCTGCTGTTTAGAGACGGCCTGTAGACTGTGTGCTGTGAGACTTCTATCTGCCAAAATCCTGGCTGTTACGAAGTCAGTCAACATGCTCTGGAAGGGACCTCTTGTGAAGCTGCTTGTGCTTACTGTTCTGAGCTCCAAAGTCCAGACACATTAATTCTGGGAGTGAGAACGAAGAACAAAGACTTGGTGTACTCACTACACAAGTATTAGAGATGCTGAGGTAGTCATGTATTCCCAGAGATGCTTATAGCATCTTGTCCCTCCCTGGTGCTCTGCATGAGGCTTGGCATGTGACACGAGGACTTGCTCCTTGGCACAAGGCTGAGGAGATAATTTTACTCCATAATGTGGCTGTGGCAGGTGGGAAGCATAGAATCACAGAGCCATAGAACACTTTGGGCTGGACAAGAGGAAATGGCCTCAAGTTGCACCAGGGGAGGTTTAGGCTGGATATTAGAAAAAATTTCTTCAAGGAAAGAGTGATCAGGCATTGGAACAGGCTGCCCAGGGAAGTGGTGGAGTCACCATCCCTGGAGGAGTTCAAGAAACGTGTGGATGTGGTGCTTCAGGACATGGGCTAGTGAGTTAGGTGGTGTTGGGTTGGACTTGATAATCCTTGAGGTCTTTTCCAACCTTAATGATTCTATGATTCTATGATTAAAGATCATCCAGTCCCACTCCCTGACATGGGCAGGGACACCTCCCACTAGCCCAGGTTGCCCAAAGCCTCATCCAGCCTGGCCTTGAACCCCTCCAGGGATGGGGCATCCACAGCTTCTTTGGGCAACCTGGGCCACTGCCTCACCACCTCACAGGAAAAACCTTCCTCCTAACATCCAATCTAAATCTGCCCTCTTTCAGCTTAAAGACATTACCCCTCGTCCTATCACTACACTCCCTGATAAAGAGTGTCTCCTCATCTCTCCTATAGCCCCCTTTAGGTACTGGAAGGCCACTATAAGGTCTCCCCAAAGCCTTCTCTTCTCCAGGCTAAAAAGCTCACCTCACTCAGCCTGTCGTTGTACAAGAGCTGCTCCAGTCTCTGACTATCTCCATGGCCTCCTCTGGCCCCGCTCCAACAGGTCCATGTCCTACCTGTGCTGAGGACCCCAGAGCTGGATGCACCACTGCAGGGAGGGTCTCACGAGAGTGGAGAAAAGGGGGAGAATCCCCTCCCTCGACCTGCTGCTCACACTGCTGGGGATGCCCCCAGGACACGTTTGGTTTCTGGGCTGCCAGCACACACTGCCAGCTCATGTTCAGCTTCTCATCCATCAACACCCCCAAGTCCTTCTCCTCAGAGCTGCTCTCTATCCCTTCTCTGCCCAGGCTGCATTTGTGCTTGGGATTACCTCGACCCACGTGCAGGACCTTGCACTTGGCCTTGTTGAACTCCATGAGGTTGGCATGGTCTCACCTCTCCAGCCTGTCCAGGTCCCTCTGGATGGCATCCCTTCCCTCCAGCGTGTCATCACACCACACAGCTTGGTGTCATCAGCAAACTTGCTGAGGGTGCACTCCATCCCACTGTCCATGTCTCCAACAAAGATGTTAAATAGCACCAGTCCCAGTACTGACCCCTGTGGAAGACCACTTGTCACTGGTCTCCACTTGGAAATTGAGCCATTGACCACAACTCTCTGAGTGAGGCCGTCCAGCCAATTCCTTATCCACTGTGTACTCCAACTGTCGAATCCGTGTCTCTCCAATTTAAAGACAAGAATGCTGTGTGGGACAGTGTCAAAGGCTTTGCACAAGTCCAGGTAGGTGATGTCTGTTGCTCTTCCCTTATCTGCCAATGCTGTAGTCCCATTGTAGAAGGCCACTAAATTTGTCAGGCACGATTTGCCCTTGGTAAAGCCATGTTGGCTGTCACCAATCACCTCCTTATTTTCTATGTGCTTCAGCAGAATCTCCAGGAGGATCTGCTTCATTATCTTGCCAGGGACATAGGTGAGACTGACTGGTCTGTAGTTCCCTGGGTCTTCCTTTTTTCCTTTCTTAAAAAGGGGGGTTATGTTTCCGCTTTTCCAGTCAGCAGGAACTTCCCCAGACTGCCATGACTTCTCGAAAACGATAGTGGCTTAACAAGTACGTCTGCCAGTACCCTCAGGACCCACAGATGCATCTCACCATGTCCTGTGGACTTGTGCACCTTCTTTAGATGGTCTCAAACACGATCTTCTCCTACAGTGGGCAGTTTTTAATTTTCCCAGTCCCTGCCTTTGCCTTCTGTGATTTGGGCAGTGTGGCTTGAGACCTTTCCAGTGAAGACTGAGGCAAAAAAAGTCATTGAGTACCTCAGCCTTCTCCACATCCTGGGTAAACAGGCCTCCTGTTTCCTTCCTGAGAGGGCCCACATTTTCCCTGCTCTACACCATGCCCACGGCCTCTGCGGATAGAGGTGCATGCACACCCCTCGGAACACCCCAGAGCCGGGCTCCAGTCAGACCAGTCGGCCCTGTGCACAACAGCGGGGACGTTCCTGTCAGGATACGCCGCTGCAGGAGCAGCCAGCACGTGAATCCACTTTCCCGCCCCTCAGCTGAGGCCTCTCAGCGGCTCCACCTCTCCGCCCGCCCCACGAGACCGGGCCACAGCCCAGCGCCCGCGGCCACCGCCCCAGGGAGGCGGCCGCTCCGCCATGCGGGGGCGCGCCTGGCCCTGCGGGACCCCGCGATTCCGAGGAAGGGCGGGAGGGCGGACAGCAACGCGGAGCCGCCGCACGGGCCGTGCCTCAGCCGCTCCGCCACCTCTCCCGCCCCGCGGCAGGAGGGGAGAGAACTACATCTCCCAGCATGCCCCGCGCCGCCCGCCCCTACGCACCCCGAGGTGCCGGGCGCGCGGGGCACGCTGGGGATGGTAGGCCGCCCCCGCGCGCTGCCTGCCGGGAGTCGGAGTTCTCGCGCGCGCGCCGCGGGGCGGGCTGGGTACGCCTGTGCTTTAAGCCCGGCCGGACGCGCGGCCTCCGGCGCCTGCGCACAGGGGTTGTGGTCTTGTTGCCTGTCGGCGCCACCCGTGACTATTGGGCCCCCCCCCGGCCCCCAACCCCCTCGGCGGCGGCGCCAGGCTCCGGCCCTACTGCTGGGCCGCCGGCGGCGACACCCCCTTCCCCCCGGCCGGGACGATGGAGGGGCCGGCGGAGAGGGGCGGCGGCGGGCCCGGCGCGGAGGGCCCGTCGGGGGCGGTCACGGAGATCCGTGCGCCGGGCCCGCGGCCGCTGCGGCTGCTGGAATGGAAGGTGTCGGTGGGGACGGCGGTGCAGATCGGGTCGGTGCTGGCGCTGTGCGCCCCGCTGCCGCCCGCCCCGCGCCCCGCCGCCGCCGGCCCTGCTGCCCCGCCGCCCTCCGCCAGCAGCGGAGCCAGCACCCGGCCGCAGCGCGCCGGCCCCGAGCGCAAGCTGAAAGCCGAGCGGCCCGGCGTGGTGCGGGAGCTGTGTGCGCGGCCCGGACAGGTCATCGCGCCCGGGTGAGTGCGGCGGCGGGCAGCCGGGGAGGGGTCTGCAGGGACGGCGGCTTGCCCCCGGGTTTCCGCGGGCGCGGGTGCTGGCTGGAGCCAGGCGGCGTGGGGCGGGAGCTTGGCCCGGCCTCAGGGTCCGCTTCCCCCTCGCGGCCGTGGGGTGGGTGGTGGAGCCGTGGCGTGCCCCGCTCTGAGCGGAGTGAGTGCCGGCAGGGAGCGGCCCTTCCTCCGGAGCTCTGCCCGGGGTGATGTGCGGGTGCCGGAGATCGTGCTCCTCTAGGCTCTTACACCAGAGCCGAGTCCTTCGCTAGAGCCTGGCCTCGGAGAAGCCGAGCATCCCCTTCTGCACGTGTTCTGGGCTGCTCGGAGAGCTGCTCGGACTGGCGAAACTACCTGGGAATTGCCGGGTTTTCTGCTTTGGCAGCTCACTGCTCGGTTGGTGCAGAACTCGGGTAGCAAAGGGATCATTTCTTGCTCGATAGGAGGAATAAGACTCAACGTTGGTGGATTTGAAATTCTGAAATGGCTAATACTTAGATAGGGCCTCTCAGATTTCGAGGTTAAATTGGGGTGGTGGCTTGCTAGCCTGTAGTTCAAGCAGATCTTTTTCTCAGCAGGAAACCGCTGAAACACCCTGCTTCCTCTGCTTTATGACAGCAAGTTGTTTTCTTTTATTGCAGTTCTCTGGGGTTTTTTGGGTAGGTGCAGCCAGGCCTAAACTTTCTTGATTGAAAATCACCAATATATGTAAAATATCTGTGTGTGAGTGTGTTCTTAAAGGTTCAAGAAAAAAAAATCTTTTTTTTTTTCTCAGTCTGTAATGTAAGGTGTTACGAAGGAGAGGTCAGCTGTGTTTTTCTTGCTACAGAGAGTATTATTCTTTCAGAGATAAGTCTGGGACTTTCATGTTATATCAGCATTCTGGTGTTGCATTGGGTGTGTGTTGTATTTTTTAATATCTGATTTAAAACAAAGGTACCGTAAATGCTAGACTAGACTAAACACATCTTAAAAATACAGACTAAAATTTAAAAAAACCATATGCATGATTAATTTCATCTTGGTAGTGCTGAGTGGAAGGGCAGATCAAGTTAGCTTCTTGTTTTTTCATTATGTTAGCTCAGCACTTGGGAGGAAAACCAAAGCAAGACAGATTTTAGATGATAAATGTAAACAATTTAAAATATACTGGGTCTGATATAGTTGGATTTGTTTAGTCTTATTTTGTTGGATTTGTCTAGTCTTGACTCACTTGATTATAAGTTAGTTCTTAAGTATTGACCATTGCTAGATGTTATGTTTTTGGAATGCTGACTTTTGGGTGTGCGTCTGTGTTCCATGGTATTCACTGGGTGAATGTAAAAGAAAAGTTCAAGCAAAAAAGTAGAAAGAGCATAACCTAAGGGTAGGAGAGCTGGTCAGCAGTTGGAGACATAGCTGCCTTTCGTTGGTCACTTGAATTTTTTTGGTGAGCACGTTGCCTCGGAAGCAGAGTTTGTTGCCTGGTGTGCAATAAGCCAATACGCACACAGAGCCGAGAGATGGTTTCTAGCACGTCTGCTTAGAAACGGGTGTTAGATGGCAGTTACACACAGCTAGCACACCTGCTTTCTGTCACATTGTGTATTTATACAGTTCAAAACCGGAGTGCCACATCCTTCAAGCTACAGCTGGTTGGTTTTTTATCGCTTCTTAACTGCAGTTAGTTCGTTCTTTTCTTGCTTTGATTTAGAAACAGTGTTCCTTAAATTTACTACATGTGCTCAGTAAGTGGGGGTCTTAATTCAGGAGGGTTGTTCCTACACTTGGAGGTGGGATTTTTAGTGTTATATTAAAATGAGGATAGGTCACTCTTGGATGGTGCTAATCGCTAACTTGGCTGAGTACTCCAAATATATTCCTTATTCTCCAGGATGTTCCCATCTTCAAGGATAAATCTAACAAACTTTAGGGGATTAAAAAGTTTTTTTTTCAACAGTCCCAAGGACAGTCTTCCTAATGCACCCAGAGAGCACAAATTTGCTATGTGAGCTTCTAACTCAGCTTGCAACAAGCATTCAGTCTCTTGCCTGTGGCTTCCCATTTTGTGGAATGGAAATAACGTTTCACTATGTATCAGCAATATTTAAATGTGTGTTAAAGTTGTGTGGTAGTAAAATACAAGTGAAATTAAGGTAGGTAACATAGTTGAAGTTTATTCAGCATCTCCGGAAGATAAACTTCTTTTTTCATCCAATCTATTCAGTTTGGTAGGTGCCATTTGTTGCCTTCAAAAAAAAGTGGTTTTGGTAAGTTTAGCCCCGAATTCTCTATGAACCAAAGATAAGTGCAACTATTTGTCAGGCACTTAAACACTGTATAAATGCTGTTTATGTTCCAAATGTTTTTCCTTTTCATTAGAACATGAGAACGTAAGTTGATTAAAGCTTTTTATTTGAGGATAAACAATGTGACTGGCTAAGTTGGGTTTTTTTCTGTGTCGATTTGGTTATAATTTCTGTAAATAATGACATCCTTTAGTACAAGTCTCTCTTAAGAAGATACATTTCTAACATCTGGTTATTTTTCTTTTCTATCAGGTGTGAGATGAAGTCTTTTGGTATATGAAAGCCATTTTCCACATATATAGCACTTAATTTTCTTCTAGTTTGTTTTCTTGCTTTTTGGCATTGACAGTGGTGTAAAGTGTCCAGAGGGGACAGGATGGTACGGGGTCGGGGTGACAGCCCAAGGCAGGCAGGGTGGTGGCTTTTGCATGAGATGTCATACTAGCAGTGGAGAGAAGGTGTTTGACCTGTTAGGACTGTAAATAGCAGGGATGACAGTCAGCAGGTAACGAAAGGTCTTTGATGTTAATGAAGCATAATTTCTGTGGGTGGCAGGAACAACAAATGTCAAAAGCTGCTGTGCTACTCTGTGTATTATTAATGCCGGTTACCCATTAAGGTTAATCATTCTGAAGCTGCTACACGTATGTCAGGGTTCTGGGCTGGGTCAGTATTTTGTTTGCTGTGAGTACTTCCATAAGCGTTTCTGATGTGAAATGATCATCATCCCTTTCCAGACCCCATTGATGGGATAGACCATAAATTCTTTCCTTTGGTTCACATTGGTAGAGTCTTCCAAAGTATTTATTACCTGTATGTTTAAATTGGGTATTTGTGTCTTACTACATATCTTTAATAACTAAAACTTGGGTTTTTCTACAGAACATAAAGTATGAGTCTTGTAATAAAAATCCTGTTTAAGCCTATGTGGACTGTAGTGAAGCAAAACTTGTGTTTTCTGGTTTTGGAGATGTCAGGAAAGAGGTGGGAATTTGTTCTTTAAAACTGTAGATTTTTGTGTTCTTACTTCGCATTTTTTTGGTATCAACAACTCAATTATATATTTAAAAAATGTCTTCCTTTTATTGTCTAACATCACAGAGCCTCAGGGCCTAGTTTACCACCCAGGAGGAGGGCACTTAACCCCGGACCCCAGTACCTTTCATCTTAGTCTTCAAGGGGAGTAAAATGATGATGAATTACAGTTTATTTTGAAGTCATGACACTTGTAATAAACTACAGGAAAAACAACTTACTGTTTCAGTTAGACACAAATGTTTTCATAATATCCTATCAAATATTTAATGAGCTCATTAGAGTCTGAGAAAAACTCATTGCCAGACACTGGGGATTGTTGAATTAACATTTAACAATCCCAGTTTACTGTCTCTCTCACCCAGTTCCTCTTTACTCTTGGATTAATTCCATTTCTTTTTTTTTTTACATAGTAAGTTTTGGTACGCATCTGTGTATCTTTCCCCCCTGCTCCCCACAACATGCTGTGATACTATGGAAGCCTGCTTTTTAATGCATCTGTCTTGTGTTTAGTTGAATTTGATATTGAAAAAGATCCGAGTTCTAAATGGGGCATTTCCATCCTTCGTTGCCTTTTTCTCTTCTTTCCAGTTCTCTGGCACTTAACAAGTTGGGAGCTCACCCTGTAGCTAATAGCACTGAATGGTAGAGTACCAAGATTGTTTTCTTTACGTGACCATCTGTTTTCACAAAACTTGTAGGAGCTTCCTTGTCTAAGAGAATCCAGCTGCACAACTGGGTTTGGTTGGAAATGGGTGGCAGGCTCAGAAGTTAGCAGTGGTGTAGTTGTAGCAGCCTTCTGTCTGCAGAAGCCTTCTGGAGCTTCCTTAAGCCATGGTTTTGTGATTGCTTCAGGCTAATGCAAGAGCTGTCTGGAAGTGATGCTCTACGCTTGTGGTGCCTCCAGCTTGCATTGTGTTGGGTGTTGGAAATCGTGTAGCTAAAGATGACTTGGTCTCTTTTTTTTTTTCTCCTTTCTGTACTTCCCACCCAACCTCCTGTGAAATGGTCCATCCTGATCAGTTCCCTCATTTTGCTCAGTTGCTGCAACAGTAGAGTAGTGTAGAGAAAGGGAGGGTGATTTATCCTTTCAGCAGTAGCCTGCATTTAGGTCAGATCCAAGTGGTTGTGTCGATGCCAGCAGACTCATTAGGGGGATAAATGACATGTTGACACTGGGAAATAACACTACTGATGTTGCATATGTCCCATATGGCATTTTGTGTGATAGTCTTTAATAACACATTACTTTTATCCTTACAAGGTTTCTTCCAAACCAGGGGATTTTCTGTGCTCAGAGTTCTTACTGTAAGTTGTTTGTCTTGCAACTTATAGTTGCTCAAGGACTCTGCTACTGTATGTGAGCTTGGGCAGAATTCCCTGGGCCAGCAGAGTGAGGCAGCTCATGGGACTATTTTATGCATCCCGTTGTAGAACTGCAAATTGGTTGTAACTCTTTAAAAAATGTGTATGTTTGTAGATGTCTTTGCTGGAAAACAATTTTGCTTTTACCCAAATTGTAATGGATTTTTATTTAGTTGCTATCTAAGCTATCTAGGGCTTTTTTTACAGTGTTTTTGAGATTTATGTCAATTCTAGAGTTGCTTAGAAAGCCACAGTCTTCTTCAAAGGTAAATGTGCGTGTTATTTTGTCTGTGAAACTGCCACATGGTTTTCCTTAATTGTAAAACATAGTCTTCTGAAGACAAAGTGTGTGGACAAAATTCCGACTGGAGGACTGGAATGAGACCTTTGATTTTTGTGCTGCACAGTACTTAGCCCTTTGAACTGGAAGAGACTGGAAAAGTTTGAGGAAGAAAGAGAGACAAGACTTGCTTTGAATTGTCTTAAAAGTTTGTCTTGATGTAAGAGGGTTTTTTCCTTTGCGAACTCTTAGTGATACAACTTGCATGCCTGCCTGAACCTTTCTGATTTGATGACTGTGTGTTTGGTGTTAACTTAAGGGCTGACGCTAGCAGAGATCCTTGCCATTTGGATTTTCAAAGTCAGTCTTACCCAGTCGAAGACTCTCCTTACGTAATTTGATATTCCAACCTTTGAACTTGCTAAGTAAAAATTAATATGGGGTGATGGTATTGCAATTTCTTAAACATTACCAGAAGTATATGAAATATTTCCAGTTGGGACTTTCTAGCCTGAAGGTTCAGTAAAGGGCTACCACCCTTTCATTTGGGGAATCTCTTTTTGAGAATGATAGTAGATAGTTTGTTGCAAGTTGTCACTTATAAAATATTCTTATGAATATCTGTTTTGTGTAGTTAAAAATGTTAATTCAAGGTTAATCTAAGGTCTTTCTAGCACATGTGGATAGTTGAATTTGCAGTAGTTGCCTTTTAAAGTATATAGGGGAGTACAAAATGACTTCCTGGAAAGCAGGTAGTGTTGCATTACAGGTTACAGCTCAAGGATCTTGATTATACATTTTGTCTAGGTTTTGTTTTGCTGAACCTGGACCTACAGAGTTGGAAATCTCACCCTTGGACTGTAGGGAAAGGATAGATGCAGTCACCAACAGGAGAGACTTACTGGTCTCCAAAAGACTCTGTAAGGGGGAAAGGTGGCCACTTTTTTGGTGTGGACAAGAAAGTGCTACAGTATGTAATGCATACTGTGAAACTTGGGTGAGAATTTCTCACCGTATTTTGTAGGATTTTATGACAGTGCTCAACAACCGTGCATCTTCCTTCAGAATCTACATCCCTACTTCTAATGAAGAAGTGCTGCTTGTCCAAAGGGGTGAACCGTTGTTTCCAGCCAGTAGACACTATTCTGTTGGCCTTTGACTAGCCTGTTGATGAAAAGGGATTAGCCACAATGAAATACGTGCACCATTTATGAGAGCACACTCTATCTTTCTTGATGTTTTCTTGGGGGGAAAAAAAAGGCCAATATGAAAATCTGGTTTTGAAACAACAGAAGTTTTGTGCTCGTATCAGTGTAATGGGAAGAGAATTTTCTAGGGTAACTGGACTGATGCTGGCTGATTTATACAAGGTATGTATCAGAACCATGTAGATCCACAAGGACTTTTTTACTTTGTGTGTTACTATGTAAAAGGTGGCAGCATACTATGTATATTACTTCTTAGAAACGCATCAATTTTTTTATAGTATTTTTAATCAATTATTTGAGGACTCTCTCTGCTTTTTCACAGATGTTGATGGGCGTTAAATAAATAAACCCAATGGTTAAATATCTAAGGAATTACTCTTACGTGGTGATTCCAAGATTATTAAGGCTTTGAAAAATCCTTGCTATGAAACCGGAGTCCTGTGTAACAGAAGCTGTGGTTTGCTGTAAATTGGGCTTGAGGGCTCTTCGTAGTGGTTCCAAATGCTGCAGCCACATACCACAAAATGTTGTTCTGGTATAAGCTAATAAAAATGTCAGTGTTTCACAGATTGGAGTAAATTAAACTGTAGAAGCGGGCTTTAAGTTACATCAGACTTCGTCTATGCCATTCTAGTCTTACAGGAGCTGAAAGGTTGTGTGCTAGCATTTGTTCTGGATGAGCGAGTTGATTCAATGATAGTATTAATAATCATTGATCTAAGATGTGTTCATTTGGTACTTTTACCCCTTGACAATTTGCCAATAATACCCCCTTGAACATGCTGCAGAACCTGGGGGGAGCAGGGGCTTTTCTTCACCTGTATTAGTACAGTTTTACATCTTCTAGTCCTAATTGCAAGGGCATATGGCATCCGATTGAGGACAGTGGCTTTAAGTGATCACCGTGACAGCTTGGGGTATATGACTCTTGTGATATTTTGATATGTTTCTTTATCCCAAACTGGTAAGAGGAAACCCAGCAATCTCTTGGCTTTTGACAGCTGCCTGTGAGATACAAGCTATTGCAGGGCAGTAGCTTTGTCTTGTGACTCTTTATTTTTCCATTCACACATTTGGAAAATTGCACTATATTTTCTATGCCAGTGTATGGTTCCTTGAAACAGACATTAAGATAATGAATGAATTTTAATGTCTCCATGGCATGAAGATGTTCAAGCTAGTCTTGAAGAGATAGGTTAGATAAATATTAACCGAGTGGCCTGGTTACTGCGGGGAGAAAATGTGGGTTGCTGAAACTGCCTCTGTCCTCCTCCAGCCTTAGCCTTGTTTGTAGAAACATTTGCTCCATTGATCTTTTCTTGTCAGACACCCTTGATGGACTTCTGCCAGCTGCTTTGACTCTCTAAGCACAGCAGCAAACCTGGATAGGGCTGGTCAGTTCTTCTGTCTCCCAAGGTATTGAAATAGTCCTTTCTGGAAGTGCCAAAGGAGGGGGTGAGCTTTCAGAAGAAATGTGAAGGTGGGGAAAAAAGAAAGTAAGCATTTGCCTTCCATTGGCAGCAAGCCATCAGAGCACTTACCTCTGGAAGTAGAGCCAAGCTGCAGAAGGCCATGGCTAACGTACATTCGAGTTAGACTAGTTCTGAGTAACTGAGATAATCTCGCTGTTACGTGTTTTGCTGATACCCCTAAGGTTCGCTCTCTGTAGTTCTCTTCAGTAAAGCTGTCTCATGGCCATCGTACTCATGTACAGCAGGTAGGTGTTCTCTTCCAACAAGCTCTTTCTCCTGCCCTCCTGTAACTCCTGCACTTGCTGCTGTCATTCTTCCCTATTGGAAGTGTTAGATCATGCTGAAAAAAAAAAAATAGTAAAACCTTCAGGAGATTGCTTTGTGTTTGTAGTGGGTTCACTTCACTGGTCCGGTTAACTGTTTGCTGCAATTGAGGAGTAGCAACTTGTAGCATGGACACAAGAACTTGATGTGCTGGCTTTCCCACTGTAATTAACCTGCAGGTATCTGCAGCCATGGTTGTGTTTAATACAAAGCTCTTAGATTTGGAGCCAGCACTAATGACCAGGCCTTAGAATTAGCAAAGGCATTGGCTTCCTCTGTTAATAAAAGCAAAATGCTCATGTTGGGTTTCATGAAAGCATTTTTTTTTTCTTTACCATGCTGCTGATTGAAAGCAGCTGTTGTCAAAAGGCTTGTTTTGGCAACAGTTAAAATGTGTAAGTGTGGAAGTGCTTGGAGAACAGTGATGGGCTTATGGTCGTCTGCATCTTGAGGCCATTAGTAAATGTCTGTCCCAAAACTAAAGTTCTGCCATAATGGCACACCTAGTGTCTGTTTCTTATTTACAAGCACATCTGGAAAGAATGCGAGTAAGATCCTAGAGTGGATTTCCTTATTTACTTGTTCAAGTTTTGCTCAAATCCCATTGTATTTTCTTATTTAGAAGAAACTGTGTGGGCAGTTTGCTGTCCTGTTGCAGTTCTTTGACTATCAGGGTGAGTATTGGAATGATCTATGCCCTCCAAAGCCACCCCCCCAAAAACCATGTGCCTTTCACAGCCCAGTGGCTCTTCTGCACATTTGTGACAGTTTGTAAAACTGGAGAAGGTTTTGCATCTTCTGTGGCAGTTTTCCTTGGAACATTATTGTTGAAGTAACTGATGAGCTCTGCCTATCAGCAAGTGGGTCCTGGAGAAGTCTGGGGAGAAAGAGGAAGGTACCATTAATTCTTCCAGCGGTAGAATGTATTGTGATTCTTCACATTTGGGGGGCTTCTGCTTCCTCTCTCCAGAAATGGAGTAGGGACTGGCTCTGTTCTTTGAGTGGTTTCACTCATGACCCAAAGAAGAGGACAAGCAGAAACGTGAGCCCCTATTTGGTATCCACAGGCATTAAAAACAGACATGCACGCTTTGATTCAGCTCGCTCTTGCCTGATAATTGTCTGGGATCTTGGCCATTAAATTTTGAAAACCCCTCACTTCAAGAGTAAAAGGAGTGTTTCTAGTTCTAAAATTCACAAAAGTAATTTTACTTGAGTTCCATGCTTGTTCTTCCACAGTATATTCCTTTTTAGTAATTAAAGCATATGTGCTAAAATTTAAGTGAGTAAAATATTTAAGTATGCTTAAACCTTAGTAGAGTTCAGGCCTTCTTTCTGCAGCATTGGGTAGTATGTGGGTTGTTTGGGCTTTTCATCTGCTGAAGACCCTGACAGTTGTACTTGAAGCTTGGCCACCTTGGTTGTGCGGTGCTCAGACATTTCCCAGTGTTCCTCCCCTGCTGTTTGGGTTGAATATCACAGAGAATGGTATGACAGAGGGCTTGGTATCGTACTTTTTCTCTCCAGCAAGCACAATAACATGAGGTGTTCTGGTCCTGTTTAACTCTGCAGGGGCAGAACTGCTCTTTAGCAGTGCTGTTTGGTACGTGGTAAGGTGTAGAGGTGCTGCTTAGGGACAATATCAATAACTTGGAACTCTATTTTTTTTTTTTTTAAGAATCTCTGCTCTGTTAAAATCAAGAGGATGAGGTGATATGTACCTGTACATGAACAGAAACTCTTGCATGTCCTAATTTGGGTAATACCTCAGCCGAGGAGGATACCAGCTCCTGTCACATTCCTGAAGTGTGACGTTACCTCCAAAGCAAAGTAGAGAATGCCTGAAAATAGTTTGGCTTCTAAGCTGCCATCAAAAGACTTTTTTTCCCTGAACTGCTGAAAGCAAATTAAATTGGGTTAGAAACTCAGTTGTTGTAAACTCTAATGCACATTTCTGTGGCTCATATTGTGGGAGGTTTTTTTGCCTTTTAGTGTCTGTAATTTCAGCTTCGTACACTGAACACAGGTTGAAGGTGAGCAGTTCTGACATGGTCCTTAGTGTGATGTGGTAGCCTGCGAAAAAGGAACTTGGCAATGAATCAAGGTAAAAGACAGCAAGACAGACATTGTCCAAGGGAGGGGGGAGAAGGAGTCAAAATAATGCAGACATAGGGGGTGAGAGAACTAAATAATCAAATGGTGAATTACCAATAGTGAAGGGCCACAAAAATAGCTTGTCTCTTGTGCAGTTCTACAAAAACGTGGCTGTTTATTGTTTTCTGTGAAATACATACTGTGTTTAAACAAGATCTCAAATGCTTACACAGGAGGAGGATGTGTAATTCCCAGGGAAATGATGACTGCCAGTGAGAAGGGAATAGATCTGCACTTTTGTGAATGGGAATACTGGTAGTGTGAAGACTTTTCCTTAAACCTTACCCGAATCTAGGTGGTTTTTTTTCTCTCAAAGAAGAAAAAAATTCTCCACTTCAGTTTTATTAGAACAGTCATCAGTCTTCTGGCCACTGAGAAGTGAGTGGCACACTGGAAGTAAGCAGTTGCAGGCATCGATTTGAAAGTAGATTTCCTTTTGGAGTTTCCAAAAGTTTAATAGTCAAACAGATGAGAGATTTGAGCATGCAAAACAGTTTTTCTGCTGGTGCTGTCCGCATATTGCAATGTGGATTGGAGCCAAAGAGAAAACGCTACAACTGGCTTATGAAAAAACTTGGATTTTTGTGTTTGCGGGTTTTTTAGCTGCTTGACTTTTTTATTCTTCTAAAATGTTAAGGAGATGCTGCATCTCATGGTCACAGAATTGGGGAAATTTTTTCATAGCTGAACTGTATCTACTTCTTAGTTCAAAAAAAAAAGGTTACTGTGAAAGATGAACTCCTTCAGCTGTATCAAAGAAAATGGGAGAAGTCTCTTGTAATGACTGTTCAAGCAATTAGGCCTCTTGCTACAAGAAAGAGATTGAGGTGCTGGAGTGTGTCCAAAGGAGGGCAACGAAGCTGGGGAAGGGTCTGAAGAGCAAGGCTTATGAGGAGCAGCTGAGGGAGCTGGGGGTGTTTAGTCTGGAGGAGGCTGAGAGGAGACCTCATCACTCTCTACAACTGCCTGAAAGGAGGGTGCAGTGAGGTGGGTGCTGGGCTCTGCTCTAAAGTAACAAGTGATGGGACAAGAGGAAACGGCCTCAGGTTGCACCAGGGGAGGTTTAGGTTGGATATTAGGAAATGTTTCTTCACCTAAAGTGTTGTCAAGCACTGGCACAGGCTGCCCAGGGGAGCGGTGGAGTCACCATCCCTGGAGGTGTTTAAAAGACGTGTAGATGTGGTGCTTCGGGATATGGGTTAGTGGTGGCCTTGGCAGTGTTGGGTTTGTGGTTGGACTCGATGATCTTAAAGGTGTTTTCCAGCCTAAATGATTCTGTGATTCTAAAGTTTCCATGTTTGATTTTCAGTATTAGTAGGCAGTTGTATTTAATAGTTTCTGGACATAGTTTCTGGACAATAGTTTCTGTATTTAAACTGTTTCTGGACAAAGGATGCTTGTGTTGTTAATACTCTTTAGCTCCTTGCTAAAGTAAGGTTGGAAACTGACATTATTATATGTTTCAGTGGTTTTTAAAGGTGTAAAATTGAATATTTTGAGTACTTAATTAGTGTATTTTCCCCATGTTGGGGCAAAATCATGTATCTTAGGGGGCTGGCACTCAAATCATAACACTTTCAATCTGCAGTTGTTAATCTAAGTGTCTGAAATCAACCTGCAATAAAGGAGAATGACTACGTGTTTTTCAGGGGTGTCTTGGTGAGACTGGAAGGATGTAGCCATCCTGTTGTTATGAAGGGCTTGTGTGCAGAATGTGGCCAGGACTTGACTCAGTAAGTATTCTCAGCTCTTTTTTCCAGCTGCTTCTTGTGATTAGAGATCCAAGCTCTTCTTTGTTCTTTATTTACTTCTTTGTTTCTTTGTTCTGAGTCTTGGTAGTTGTGAATCATACCCATCAGGGTAACAGAAGTTGTAGATACTGTAGTAGGGACTGAGAATAGTATTCATACTGCCTAATGTAAGTAGGGCTACTTGGAGTGCTCCTGTAAGGAAACTTGAGAGGGAGTTTCCTCTAAAAGTTAAAATTTCAGCAGAAAGCACTCTTTTTCACATTTGCTTAAAAAAAAACCCAAACATATCTAAAGAGATTGGCTCATGAAATGCTTGCTTAAAGTTGAGTGGGCTGAATGTATTAATTTTTGATCTAATGTGATCAAAATAGTGATTAATAGTGTAATTATTTAATACAGTATATTTCTTTACTGAAAAACTAATGCTTATAGGCAGGAATTATTGTTCCTTGTGGATAAAACCAAAACATGAAGAGGAAATAAGCAAGATCTATGCCACTGTTGCAAATTTTCTTAATTTATTTTTGCTATTTACACAAGGCATTTGTCACCCTGAAGTCTTCAAATATGTCCCCTCTTTCTCCTTATATGTCCCTGTAGTCACAGATCTATTGTTTAGAACAGTATTTTCTTTCAGCCATTACAGGGATTCATAACTAGGAATATGAGTGAATAAGATGCCATGTGGGTATTTGGGTTCCAGTTCGTATTACAAATTTATGACTTAATAACTGTGCATGCTCTTTCTGTGGAGATAAATGTAGGGTAACTTACTACCTTAGGTAGAAAATGTAAAGAGTATGCATACAGACATAAATTCTCATCACAGTGTATCCTACCTTGCTTTTATGTACTGATAACTGAGGTTGAAAGTAGTAAGGTGTGTCAACAGTAACTGAATAAACCTGAGTTTTATCTGTGCAGGTATAAATAGCTGTGAGGTAATACCTGTCTCGTTCGGGTGACCTTGCTTTGTTTGTACTGTGTCTGAATGGGAGCTAGCTTGTCTCCAGTGTTTGCAGTTTAAGGCTTCAGAACTGCTCTCTTTTTTTTTTTGGTGAAATATTCTGCCATAGAACTAAAGGAATTTAAGCCTTAGGCCAAAAAGAAAGCAAATCCAAAACATTATTGTATTTTGCTTTTGTGCTGTCTCATTGCTAATACAGTTGGTAAAGGGAGTGTTTCTTACGCATATCAAATTAGTAATTCAACAGCTGTTTTCCAAAATGGACTGTGTAGTAGCCTAGATTTTAGAAATGAATATTACATGCTCATTTCATTTGGAAGGAAACACTTGTTTCATTTGAATTCATACTCATTATTAAGAAGTATTTTGCAAGCATTATCCCATAAACCAGTGCAAGTGGACTGACTATTGAAAATGTTAGGTAGTCCAGTTAATGGTAGATACAACTTTTAATGAAAAGTTGACTCTTAATATTTTGTAAACAAGTATTATTTGACAAAACAACAAACCTAACAAAAAGTTAAGATAACAGTGAATACGGTTCTGCCTGCCCTGAATGAATACTTGATTAGGGGTTTGAATACAGTCACATCTGAATGTTGCTGTACTGCTGTTAGTTCATTACAAATCTAGATAAATTCAGGGCATACAGTGAATTCATTCAGTTTTCTTAGTTAATACTCCTCAGACAATGTCTTCATTTTGGGCAAAGCAGCTTATACTTCTGGAAGAATGTGTTAGGGCTGCTGAGCCGACATCAGAAGGCAATTAGAAAGAATCAGTGCTTTACTTGCTCGAAAGAATCAGTGCTTTACTTGCTCGAAGAAAAGTGAGGACGGTTCGGTTCACTACGTGAGCTGGGTGTTAGAGGTTAATCCTTTCTATTAAACAATTCGTGTGCTCATTCAACAAATGGTCTGAAAACAGTTCACCTTTTTTAAAGGCTCATTTAGAATACTGTTTAGTTTTATATACAAGATGTGTTCTGAACTTGAAGTAAAGGATATAAGATGCTAAAATGTGTGTGTAGACTTTGGGCCAAAGTCTTTTGTTTCTGGGAATCGGTGCTTCCAAACACTACGGTACAGTCAAAGCATATCTGTCTGTGATTGTGTCTGCCTCAACACAGCTCAGTACCACTTTTTTTTTTTCCTCAGGAGCTTGCTTGTCATGAATTGAGAACTGGGTGAAGTTTAGCTCTGGCTGGAGATCTGATAGGAACTTTTGTCCTTGGTGGGACAGATGTCTGGGAGAATTAAAAGATGGGCATGTATCACATCGGACAGAATTTGCACAGTAGTATTTTTAATGTTGGTGAGCCATAAATAATGTCTTTAAAACTAAATATCAGAGTTCCCAACCAATTGATCTGTGTAAGCTGGAAGGTAGTGATAGTGACACTATGGGGAGTTACTAGGTCAATTTTCAAGGAATTTAATACTGGTGTGTGTACATAAAGAGTAACTTTGCCTATCCTTTGCTTAAATTGATTTCATAGTCTGTCTTGGAGAAAAGTAGATAATTGCATGCTGAGTGATTGCAAAAAAAAAAAAAAAGAAAAGGAAAGGAAAATTTTAACTTTGAATGGTTTGGTAGTTAGACTTAGTTTCTAACTGTTTTCTAATGCCAGTCAATACATAGATGTCTGTTTTGTCCGAGTGTCAGTTTTCACAGAATCATTATATGGAAGCGTAACTAATTCCAGTGACTTTTTGCAAGGTTTTTATGGTGAGCTGCTTTGATCTCTCTATCCATTTTGTTCAGTAACTTGCATTAATGAGAAAATGAGAGAGTATATTAGCCAAAGTAGCTCTTGAGTTGCTGTTTTTTCATAATGACTGGTTTGATACTACCTAACATTCTGTGATTCTGTGTGATTTTAGTGTGTTAACTTTTCACCAGACTATTCCTTTCTCTTTTGATGCTTCTTTTCCCTGCGTGATTAGGATACGAAGCAAGAATGGGAAGCAGAACGTGCCATTATCCACAGCAACTGTGTCTATGGTTCACAGTGTCCCAGAACTGAAAGTTAGCTCTGAGGTAACCATTATGCTTTTTTTTTTTTTTTAATTCGTGCCTTTCACTGTCGCTCCACAGTTGAGAAGCTTAATTATAGGAGTTTCTTCAATCTTGTATATACTTCATACAGAAAGTTTGGCTTCCCTTTCAAGAGGAATTTCGTGTTGAACACCAGTAGTCCAGGGTTCTCCTGTGTTAACCATAAGGCAGATTGATTGTTAACAGGTTTTCTGGTAGTTTTCAGAGCTGTGCACTGAAAAGATGGCACTTCTGTGACAGCAACCTGAAAAGTTACTGCTTTAATGTTTTTGTCTCTAATTGAAACAGCAATTTCTGGAAGGTTCAGTTCCCAATAGCTGGAATTTGTTCAAAGCTTGCAGTGTCTTTGAAACCTAGCTTGACCCTTCACCTTGAAATTGGTCCCACTAGTACAGAAATGATAGCTTGTCTGCAACTTACCTGTAAGTTAAATTTATTTCATTATTTTTCAAATAGTCCATTTGGCTGAGTTATAAAATTATACCTGTTCGTCCATCAGTTTCTTTAGAGAAGGAAGCAAGTTTATTTTGAAGATAAACATTCTATTTGTCTTCCTTACCTATTTGATCTTTTTTTTATCTTTTTATGTTGCCTGTTGCTCTTTTTTTTTTGGTAACTTGTCAAAGAACACCAATGAGAAGAAATGTGAAGAAGATACAAGCAGGTAGAAGAGTCCTCATCATAGAGGAGTGTTTCAAAGGACAATTTACACTTGACTCCTACTTCTTCATAGTGCTCTGCTTAACTTTGCTTTGGAGTTTAGCTGTCCTGTGGGTAACACTACAGCTTGCTATCAGAAGTGGTTAAAGTGAACACGGAGCTTAACCTGGTGCTTTGGAAGTTTGTAAATATGCACAAGAGGTGTGAACTTCAACTCAGATTTACTGGAGTATAAGGTCTTTGATATCAGTGGCCACATAAAACTACATAACCTAGCGATGTTTGAAGGCATATATTATTTAAGCTCAGGTTGACAGTTATAATTATTTCTGTCATTAGCAGCTTCAGTTTTGTACTCAGCCTAGTGTTGTCAGTGTATTGTGCATACCTAATTGATACAAAATTCCTGAACGCAGCAGCCAGAGTTTTCTGAGCTACTGATGAACTTTGTCTGTTGTGTACCCCGAAGCTGCTGCTATTTCCTGTCAAAATTCTTGCCCTTAAATTAATTTGATGATTGCTTATTAAATTTAGAAGTTGTTCTGTTGAATTTATCAATTTGAAGAGTTAATAGTGTCACAAAGATCTGAGAGTGGATCTTGAGAATTTTTTTCTGTAGAAAAATTACAGACAAAGATCAGGCATTGGAACATGCTGCCCAGGGCAGTGGTGGAGTCACCATCCCTGGAGGGGGTCAAGAAACGTGTGGATGTGGTGCTTGGGGACATGGGTTAGTGGGTTGGGTGGTGTTGGGTTGACGGTTGGACTTGATGATCCCTGAGGTCTTTTCCAACCTTAATGATTCTGTGATTCACTACAGTTATGCTGAAGCATCATTTCTCATGCGGTTAGTTTGTAGCAGAACTTCTCCAAGTTTACAACACGCAGAAGGCAATAAGCCTAATTTATTTCTTCTAAGCTAAGCTTAGTTGTGAATATTTTGTTACAGCAAGCTGAGCAGCTAGGAAGAGAAGATCAGCAGCGACTACATCGAAATCGAAAACTAGTGCTTATGGTAGATTTGGACCAGACATTGATCCATACTACGGAACAGCACTGCCAACAAATGTCTAATAAGGTAAGTATGTGGTGTTAGCTTTGAAGTCAAAGTAACAACCAGACTATTTCTAACAATATTTAAATGATGGTTCTTTAAGAAAACATTCTGTGCTTAGGTAAAACTGTAGTTAAACAATAACAGAAAGTGAGAAGTCTTCCAAAACATGTTCCTTTTCTTATTTACATTTAAATTGACAGTTTTCTTTCTTCCATTTATGCTTTCCTGCACTTTTCCGTTCCAGTCACTTTAAACGAGAAGTTTCAGGTAGCTTTTTTTAATCTGTGCTTTCCTTCCTTTACAATTCACAAGCTGATTACTCAGTAATGAGACTTTTTTGCCTCCAAGTCCAAGGCAGATACAGTGAGTAGTTTGAAGTCCTGTGTGCTTCTACATCTCTCATTCCATGAATATGTCTAGTGATTTTTTTTTTCAGTTTCATTTTCTGGGAGGGAGATTGTGTTGCTGTTTAATTTCTTCATGCAACACTTGTCATTATTTCCAAAGTTTTCAAACTTTAAAACAAGAAGCACATTAGAATGTGTCTACAGTGTCTTGTACAGGACAAATTCAGACTCCACTCTCACGCAAACTGCAGTTGCTTAGTTTCTCTTTCTTTCCTCTTGCCGTTTGCTCATGTCCAGTAGGTTCAGCTGTAGTTGTACTTTGCAATTGAGAGAAAAGGGAACAGCTTAAAGATTGAAAAACCTTCTGTACTTGAAAGACTGTCTTCATCTGTATAAATGCATGGTTTGAAGAAAAGAAAAAAAATTAGTATTTTGAGATTTTTAACTGGGATCTTTATCTGCAAACATTCTCCCTGGTTTGCTATCTGATGGTTGTGTTTCCATAGACACGATGTGTTTTCATCCAACAAAATTTTTCTCTGAGCTCCATAAGTACTGAAACTAATCTGAGTGAATTTCACTGAGTAGTAATAATTGGAGTGAGATCTTAACTTTCTGAGCAATTTCTCAAGTTGCTTTTTTTCAGATTGGTTTGCCATAAGTAAGGATTCAAATGGAAGTTACTTTGATCATAAACTTTTCAACAGTGCAGCTTCTTGCATTTGAAAAACTTAGTTTTGGACTGCCTGGCACAGAGCAAGAGATGTGCTTTGAATTTTATTCATCCACATCATCTTTGTGACCAAAACTTGCTTTGGCCTCGGCAGATGGAATAAAAGTAGTGGAAGTGATGGAAGAGGGTAATTCTGGAATGCTGGCAGGTTTGTTTGTTATTTTGATAATACGAAACATGCTTTTTCTTCTAGGGAATATTTCATTTCCAGTTAGGTCGAGGTGAGCCTATGTTGCATACTCGTTTGCGCCCTCATTGTAAGGAATTCCTGGAAAAAATTGCCAAGCTGTATGAATTACACGTTTTTACTTTTGGCAGCAGACTGTATGCGCATACAATTGCAGGTGAGCAGTATGTTACGTTTAACAATATTTATGTAATCAGCATTTGTACTCCTATAACCAGTTTTCTTTCTGTGGTTGTTTTCAAGTATTTGTTCTTTGTTTTGTGCAAAAACACTTAATAAATAGTCCTGTAAGCAGAATACTTGGCTTGTTTACGAGGCAGTGCCTGTATGGCATGTACTTTTAGAAATAATCCTTTTTTTCCCATCAGATGTGCTTTTTTTGTTTCCTTTATGGTCAGATTGCAGCATGACAACTTGTGCCTTCCTGTTGAATTACATGAGAAATGATGCTGGTGGGCTCTAAAAATGATCTACAACATCACTTGTCTTAGAAATCTAAAGCAACAGTTCCACAAAAATCAACAACATGAAATTATCTCCTCCTGTGGGGACCGGCACCACCATGCTCCCAGTGTGTCCTTTCACCAAAGGAAGTTTGGCTGTTATAAATAAGTTTACAGCAGTTCTAGTTGTGTCCGGGAGCTGAGATGTGCTTATTTGAGGAACAGTACAGATCTAACAGTATTTTCACATATTCTTCTCAAGAACTTAGAAGTATTTTCTCCTAGTAACTAAGAGCTTGCATTTAAATTATAGCAACAGTAGTCTATGGTGTGGCTCACTGTCTGAAATGTTTTATTTTTTCAACAAGCATAAAAGAAACCTACCCTGTTATGCAGGCATGTGGGTCAAATTCATGTTAGGAGTGTGACCATGCTTTTAAACTGTAAAACTGGCTTTCACCTCGTGTTGAGTCTTCCTTGACAGAGTAGCATTTTCACCTCAGACTTTTCTTTAATTCTGTCGGACTAAGATGATATAGCTAACAACATTTTAGGTTCTGACTCTGCATGTCAAACTGTCCTTGCTTTCGTTCCATATTTCCTAGCTGCTTCTTTGAAGTTGACTTTCACAGCTTTCTTTTTTGATGTTATGTTGCATCGAGTGCCTTGAGCAATGCTATCCTGATGATCCCACTTCTCGGTGAGAAAGGAAGATTCCCAAATAGAGAGCTAACTATCCTAGTTAGCTCTAGAACAGTTTAGAAAATAATTGTGTAGTTAGGGAATTATTTATACATGTGAGGCAAGCCACAGAAGATGCTGGTAATGACAAGTAAGAGACTTCTGTAATCAGAAAGCAATACCTCTTTGTGGACTCCAACTAATTCTCCTTGAAAGAAAGTTCCGGAGGGGCATGTCCTGTCCAAGTCAATGTTTCTACATTACTCAATATTTATTGGCTGAGTTGTTTGAAGAATATTCCTAAAGCTTTGTCTTGCTGTTGGATTATACATACTGCTAATGCATTGACACTTTCATACCCTGCTGTCCTTCTCAGAATGTGGTTATTTCTTGGGTAGCAAGAGGGGAATGAATGTTTTTTTTAAATACCTGGTAGTAAGAAAGGGATGAGCAGTCTTCCTCACTTCCATCTGTGTGCCAACATCTGCCTGTGGCCTAAGGTCAGAAGATGTATAGCAAATATGCTTCCAAGCAGGGAGAAAAATGACTTGCAGAGGTAGCTGCCTCGTGATGAATGCGTGCTTCCCCAGTGATCTTGTCTCAATGTGTGATTTGGCCCTGTGTTTGCTAACTTTGAACTGAAATTTGGGTTGCCCTGCAGTCCCTGTGCTAGCACAGGATAATACTTCCAATTTGAGAAGCCTCTCTTTGTGGCATTGTGCTTGAGCTGGTCTGTCTGTTCAGCAGAGGAAATAGCCACCAATTGAGCAAATTAGGGTGTTGCTGCTTCCTGGCATCCCCAGAGTTTGGGCTGTCTAAGCTCATCAAAAGCATTCAAACTCCAAATGGAATACTTGTACAGTGGTGATGATATTTTCAGCTGAATTATGTTGGTGTGAAGAAACAATTGATACAGCCTTTGGTCCACATCCTCACCAAGATGCAGTAGCAGAGAAATAAATAGATAGCTAATGCATACAGAGAACACTTGATGGCAGTAGTGCTCAAGTGATTTCTCACCGAGAGCTGTCAGTTTGGTGCGTTACCCTTGTCCCTGTGTTACATAAAGGAAGGACTTGTAATAACATGTATTTTGTAAGAAAAAGGGGATTTTCTTAGGTCCTCTATATGCATCCTATATTTTTTTAGTAAAATGCGAGCTCTGAGCTGTTCCCTCTGTGGCCTGGAAGGCTTTTTCCTCATTTTGCAAATAGATGACATCTTGTCAGTCCTTTTCTCTCATCCCAGCTGACTCTGATCAGCCATTAAGTGGGATTAGCTGATGTTTGTAAACACCCTTTGTGTCTGCTGAAGTGATTTATCCTAAACCCTTTCCTAGTCTGACACATGTACAAAGCAGTATCTTGCAGTACGTTTATGAATATGAGTTTGGGATTCTAATTCTGTAATCTAGAACTTCCTATAGTATTTCTCTTCTACATAATTACTTTGACCAACTGTTACTTAAATTTTTTTCCTACTCCTCATAAGAGAATTTCGATGTATTTAATACTGAAGTTGACTTAAATGCTGGTTGTAAAAGACAATACCACTGTGAATTTTGTGTTCACAGGCTACTAGGCAACAATAATGCAAGGTAAAATCACTCTTGATAGTGGAATTTAAAAAGCAGGACTAAGCTGAGGGCATTCATATATATGGCTTGTTAGAGCAAGTATATTGCAGTATGTATTTCACTGAATAGTTGTCAGGATATGTGCGTATATGGAATCACCAGTGTCCGAAGCTCTCCAGTGCTATTGAAAGATTGGGTCAACAGCTCTTTCCAGGTTCTCAAGTAGGACCTGAAGTAGAATTGGAGGTGACCCGATTCTTCAGAAATTCAATTTTTAAAGCAACTTCTTCAAATTAATGGTGGATCCTTCTCTTGCATTGCTTCTACTAGGAATTGCTATTAAATTCAGTCTCTCTAAGATTTGAGACTTCCCTAGAATAATGAGTTGGTTAATTTTGAACATTGCATCTTGTGATTTTTTTTTTTTTTTTCGGACTTAACTTGACAAATCTTGTTTACAAGTTTGCTTTTCTAAGAGAGTTTAAGATCACATAACACAGCTTGATAAGACTGTGTGTGCAAAGACTCAGTCCGAGATACTGGAAAGCAAGCAACTTAGGGGGAGTAGTCTCTGCTGGGTAAGTCTACTGAATAGTCCCCATAATATGGCAGTCAAAGGATAATGGTAGTGTCTCTGGCTTCTTCAATAAACTACTTGGAAGCATACTTAGCACATTGTGTAATATGAGAATAAATGGAAGCTCAGTTTTGATTTGAAACAGCAACTCTTTGACCTCAGTCGAGTTTTACAAAAGGCTTTATTTTTTTTAAAAAGACTTAAAAATGAGAAATTTATCAACACTTACCCTTCTGCTGTAATGATTTGTACAAACTAATACTTCTTCAATTAAAAAAATATCAGTTAAGAAAAAAATTAATTATCACCACTAAGGCAGCAAACTGTGACCATAATAATTTTTCAGGATGTGGTGGTGGCAAATGGATAGGAATAAATGAATGAATGAAACAAGAGTACATCTCAGGAACACTTTTGCTGTTTCTGTGTACTGGATGAGTTTATACATAGATCTTTTCACCACTCCAAAGTCACAGAAACTTGCAAGAAAATGCCTCCCCCCTGAAAAGTGACATCATCTAAACAGATGCTTTTATGGCAGCCTGTATTGTCTTTTTCTAAAGAAAAAGCCACCAGTACTTTGGAAGGTGTCATCACCTTGAAACCTGCAGCTTCATTATTAAAGGTTAAGATCCAAGCGCTGTACTATTGTAAAATTCTAAATTTTTCAGGATGTAGGTAGTGAAAAGATTTTTATTTTGCAGGTAGTAGAGTGTTTCATAAGGAGGGTTTGGGGGTTTCCCAGTTCTTTTTTGTTACTGGAAGCAGTATAATAATGATTTTATTTTTTTGATAGAAGTGTTAAATCTTGGACTTAGGTTTATTTTAGAGGGCCTATCTGCATCTACGTATTTTTGGTGTAAATTTTTTATTTTTTCAGATTTATGTTCTGTTTGCAATCATAAACCAATTAAAAGTTAATGTTTTAACTATCAATATGTGTGATCTAGCCACTAGGAGTCTTGCTTGCTCTTGCATGGAGTAGAATCGCTAGATAAATGAGTGAAAAGCCGGTATAGCCTTTTCAAAGATTTAGAGGTGATAGCAATGTACTATTGAAGAAAACAAATGACGTATGACAAATGAAGCATTATCTGCTATTTCACTGGAGTGTGAAGACATCAGGATTGTGTCTGTTCTGTTGATTCAGTTGGCTAGGCAGCATCCAAAAGAAACCAAACAGGTGGAGACATGTAAAGAACTTCCCTAAAAGACCTGTGCTGGTTTGGGTTTTGCTATTCAGGCAGCTTAGTTTTGAAAGACCCAACTCTCAAAAGATGGGCTTTTATCTTTGCGGGTGCATCTCTGGTGAGCTGTATCCTCAGTGTATTTTTAGGGAATTATCAAGGGGAAAAGTATTAAAATTAGTAAGTGTTTACTGACATGTTATTGAAAAACTCCGAAACACGACCTTATCTCTAATCCCTGGCAGCCAGGGTTTCAACGTTTGGGCTTTCTTAGTTCAACTTTGTTTTCTCATGGTTTTAGATGGACAACTCTGCAACTGGATGCCTCATTGTGGTTTTGCCATTTAATCAGTGCACTCCTGTCCAACTTAGTGTAGAGAGTTTCTGTGTATTCAGCTAATTAGTAGAAGAGAGTTTCACTGGGGAGAACAGCAACTTGTATGACAGCTTATGTAGTTTGTCAAAATATCTGTGTGTATGGCAATAAATCTTTGTAGCTAATTCTCTGAATTCATTATGCCTAGGTACTGCAAGGGTCTCACTACAGGGGATGATTCTACGAGTTTGCAGCAATTCTTAAGCATAGTCGGGTGAGTTAAGGTTGAACCTCTGTCCTTAACTCGGAATTTTCTTGCTTTTATGGGTTTTAAGTTATTCCAATTACACATTAATATTAAACACATACAGGATCAACTTTTCAGAAGTGATGACTGATTATTTTTCTTAATCTATACCCTCTGTTTTTGAAGACCCAACTTAATGTACCCCTGGGAGCTGGACTTGTAAAAGGAGTTGAACGTGTTCTGTGCGAATCTCAGAGCTCCTCAAAAGAGAATTAAAGTTTGTTGTTAGAGTCTGTAGTCATTCTGAACTCTGGTTCTGGCTGTAAGATGGCCACCATTTAAAATAAAGTAAAACTTTTAAAAATTGGTCCCTGATAAGTATTGACTGCATTGTATTATTCATGACAGTAATGAGAAGTTGCTGCTAACTTCAACACAAATTCAGTAAAATGAAAAATTCAGATTAGTGTGTAAAATGCCAGTTTCTAAGAAAGTATGTGGCTGTCATCTGCTCGTGAAGATGAGCTTCATTCTTGGAGGCCAGGTTCAGAAGCATGTGCATGCGTGTTTGTACACTCGAGTCACTGTTTTCCTAAAGAATGGCATTTTATCTTGCTATAAGCTCAGCTAGCACAATAGTGGCATTTTATCCTGCTTTAAGATCAGCTAGCACAGCTTCTCCTGTTTTGTTTTTAGTGTCTTCTTTTAAGGAGTGCAGTCAGAAAAGTTCCTCCACCTGGGCCTAAATATTTCTAGGGATCCCAGGAGATATTCATTATATGTAAATGTATTCATGTATTTGTTAGAGGTACAACTTAAAACCTACAAATGCAAGAGCTCCGGCTGAAACCTTCCTTTAACTTGCCCATTGTGCTTAAGTATTGCAGCACATTGCCGACTCTTGTGAGACTTCTCTGCAGTCCCTAGGCATAATGAGCTAAGGAGAGCCTTTAGCTTTAAAGAACCACCTGTAGGGAGAGAAATGTAAGTTGTGAAAATCATGTCACCTGCTGTATCTCTTTCAGCCTAATTTCTTTGGCTGTAACAGATTTAGTTATTTTGTGGCTATATTGAAAGAAAATGAGATTTTTAAAATTAATCCCACTGCATTAGTTACAAATACTTGATGCACTGTCTTACCCTTTCCCCTATATAGCATCTCTTACCTTAAAATTGTCTGTTAGTTAAACTGCTGTTGCACAGATTAAAAAAGCTGAATTATATGGAACACAAACAAGGAACAAACATCTTGAACCTTAACTTCTTAATTTCTTCTTTCAAAAGGATTTTTGGACCCTGAAAAGAAGCTTTTTTCCCATCGGATATTGTCAAGGGATGAATGTATCGATCCGTTTTCTAAAACTGGGAATCTTAGGTATGTATGTGGGTCTTGTGTGTTAAACAAAACAGGATAACAGAGACAGAAAATGCTAAATAGAATTAAAAATTGCTTCCTCTGTGCTTACCATGTTTATAGTCCTTCCTTATCTGCCTCTTAAATATGAATGCTGTTTCAATAAAACTGACATGTTAGGCATTTCATCTACTGAATGTGTTCTGTGGTGCTATAATAGTAAAAATGTGAAGCAGTGGCATCCTATTTTCATTTATACTTTTTATTCTTGTAATAACCATATTTCCACTTCATGGCTTGTGATCTTGTATAATGAATGGCTTGTATGTTGTGGTTTTTTTTAAATGAAACCGAAATTCTCAGTTTGAAGTTAATTCATATTTGAATATGTAGTGTTCTGGCTTTCAAATGTGTTAGATATCTAGCAGCTTCTGTTCTGCAGTGTTTCTTGAAATTATTTCATCGAGAGCCTTGAGTTCATGTTCTAGTCTAAATTCAGGTTCTGATCTTTTTCAGAGTATAAAGCCAAGATTTTTTTTTTTTCTAAAAGACAGATGTGTTTGGTATTTTATAAAGCTAGATCAAAAATTATTGCTTCCTCAGCATCAGACCATAGCAAACGAGAAGCTTTTTTTTCTTCTCTTGCTCTGTTTTCATATGCACGTGTGTGTCCTAAGCACTCTGCCTCCTCTGCCTAGGTGATAAAAGTATTAGTACTTATTGCTTCCCTTGTCTTAGATTGAATGAGTCTACGCTTAAAAACTGTATGGTCTGTGTGATAGTTGGCTTTGGGCTGTTTGTTGACATAAACTGTGAAAACTAGACTGAAATGTTATAATGCTTTGTTTTTGCAAAGGCTTGTTGGTTCCTGCTTCTACCCTTTGGGATAGAGATTTAAAAACAGCTCTTTCCTTTTTTTTTTTAACTTTAGTTTGAATATTGTATTTCGAACTCTCTAATTTTAATATTGCTGATTGGTTTTTGTAAGTTCTTGTATCAAGATTTCCTGCAGACATGCACTTAATAAGCCACAACATCAACAGAAGCTGCTTTCGTTGATAGTATTGATTTCTACAGCTGGATTCATTTTATTGACTGTTTTGTCTCTTAGAGATCTCTTCCCATGTGGGGATTCCATGGTTTGCATCATTGATGATAGAGAGGATGTTTGGAAGTTTGCACCCAATTTGATAACTGTGAAGAAATATGTATACTTTCAGGGGATAGGAGATATTAACGCACCTCCTGGATCAAGAGAAATTCAAATGAAGAAGAACGGTAGTTATATAGTTTTTAAACCACTTTTACAACTTTTCCAATGTGATTGATGGTGGTCTGCTTGTATTGCTGTTGCCTTCAGATGAGCAATCCTAGGCTCTTGTAGTTGACAGAGTGCTCCTGCAGCACAAATGCAAGTAGCTCAGTGAAACTGGCCTGTTTTTATCAATAACTTTCCTTTTGGTGGGTGACCACAGCGAAAGTGGAGTGCTGGTAATAGCATTTTGGCTGTTACGGCTGGAGTGCTAATGTGGCAATGCACCAAATTATTCAAGAATATGTAGAGGAGGACAGTTTCTCTTTCCCCTTCGTGTAAAACAAGGCAGTTTTTTCTTCTGTGTAGGTGGTCAAGGAACCAACTTTCTGTGTGCGAATTTCTGGATGTCAGCAGTTTCTTTAATTGTCTCTCTTCTTCTGCAGACATCTGAAGGTGTCCTAGAACTGGTTTTCTGCCTTTGAGTCTGTTGCCCTTTAGTTACATTCCAGCAGTCTCAAATGAACCTCAAACGGCATCTTTGTGTTGCTAAAATATGTATATCTTTTCAACTATTAAAACGTGCTTGTTTTGGTTATGAAAATAGGAAATACGTGAAAGCCATAGAAGTTTTTAAAGGAAGTTCTTATAGTTCTTATATTGGGACCTTCTGAAGAGAATTCTGCTCTATCTTTTCTTCTCTGCAGTAGTTTCATTGCCCTGAGATGTAATATCAAAACTCATGCTATGAGATAAATCCTTTAATGTTTGCACAGTTAACAAACCTCTGTGTTTTTTTATTAAAGGCTGCTTACAGAGCTTCTTTACAAAAGAAAAGTTTGTTAGGTTTGCCAGTTCTTTCTAGTAATCATTGACACCTAATGATCTTAATGTTGAAAAGCCTAGTTGTAACTTCCAAACACAGGGAAATCTAATTCCATATGTAAATTGTATTTAAGGAAAAAAAAAATAAATTTCTATTAAGCTTAAAAAAAAAGGACAAAACGTATGTGTATTTCTTTCTTTCCTGTGTTTTAGTAAACCACTCTACAAAACCAGAGACACTGGATTCAGCAGTGACATCAACAAAAGATGCTGAAGAAATGAAGAGTGTTATGTGTGTAGAAGAGCAGAGCAATGGTCTCAAGAAAGCTACGAAGGACACTTGCACTGCAAATGGAGGTACTTCTGTAAGCAGTGAAACGTCTGAATGGGATACGAACTCTCGTGATAAAGTTAATGCCCAGGACTCCTTAAATGATAGCACTGATTGTAAAATGGACAGTGAAGTCACTAGTGATTTGACAAATACAAAAGAATCTCAGATGTTTTCAGAACAAGTTGATAGAACAGAGAAAGAGCAGCAGCAAACTCAAGACAAGACAACAACTGACTTGGACTTTGAACTGTCTAGTGACAGTGAAAGTGATGGTGGACTGGATACCAGAAAGTCATCCACTTCTGTATCAGACAGTGAGAATGAGGAGAAGAGAAGCTGGAAGAAATCCAAACACCCTCTGCAGGATGAGAATTTGAAGAAAGGGAGTTGCACTGGTGCGAGTGAGAAGGATGGTCTGGCGAACCATTCTGGGGACATGCAATCTCTACCTAGTGAAAATATTCAGGACAAAACTGATCTTGAAGCCCAAGAAGAAAGTGAACGGGAAAGCCTTTGTGATTTAGGAAATGGGTGTGTAGACAAGAAAGAAGCTGAAACAGAATCTCAGATCAGTGAACAGTCTGGATTTACAATGGGTGAGTCCTTAGACCAGAGTATGGAGGAAGAAGAGGAAGAGGATGATACAGACGATGATGACCATTTAATATACCTCGAAGAGATCCTTGTGCGGGTTCACACTGATTATTACACAAAGTATGATAAATACCTGAAAAAAGAGATTGAGGAAATTCCGGACATCAGGAAAATAGTGCCAGAACTGAAAAGTAAAGTGTTGGCAGATGTAACAATAATATTTAGCGGACTCTACCCAACGAACTTTCCCATTGAGAAAACCCGAGAACACTATCATGCCACAGCGCTTGGAGCTAAGATTGTGAAGAATCTAGTACTGAGTGCTGATGATCCTGACAAAGCAACGCATCTCATTGCAGCAAGGACAGGTAGGCAAATGAGACTTGAGTTTTCCACCAGCTTTTTTTTCCTGTTACAGTTCATTCATGCCATGAGCTGTTTTTTATATAACCTACAGGCTTTAATGTAGCTGCGATTAGAATTGAAATTAAAGGGAAGATTCTCTCTAAAACAATTAGGAGCCTTTTTTAAAGGCTTTTTTGCTGCTATTTGATCTAGTGCAGGTTCTCCTTTTAACAATCAAAAGCCGCACATTGAGGGAGTGTGTCATATCTCACTTCTTGGTCAAGAGTTGGTGTTACTGAGCCTTTGGCTGTAAAAGATGTTGAACAGAAACTTAACATTGTGTCAGATAAAAGCTTCCAATGATCTTGCTATAAAGCTACAGCAATGCTTTGTTTTTCAGTTTCTCCCCTTGGTTCCCTCATTGTTGACCTTTTGATGTTGCGTGGAATCTAAATATCTGATAACGAAAACCCTGAAACCCAAAAGTAAAACTGCATGATTTCCATCATCTGAAACTTATAGGTAGTTTTAGGACATCTTTATACGTCATAAGCAAAGAAATATGCATCTGCCACCTGTTGGATTATTTTGTTCTTGACTGCTGTTCGTGTAAGCTTTCGGTATGTTAGAAACATCTTTGTTTTATCAGCTTGTATTATAAGCTGAGGGAGGAGAGATGAGGAGGCACTCTGTATCAGGGAGTGTAGTGAGAGGACAAGGGGTAATGGGTATAAGCTGAAAGGGGGCAGATTTAGACTAGACATTAGGAAGAAATTTTTCACTGTGCGGGTGGTGAGGCAGTGGCCCAGGTTGCCCAGAGAAGCTGTGGATGCCCCATCCCTGGAGGGGTTCAAGGCCAGGCTGGATGAGGCTTTGGGCAACCTGGGCTAGTGGGAGGTGTCCCTGCCCATGGCAGGGGGTGGCACTGGGTGGTCTCTAAGATCCCTTCCAACCCAAACCGTTCTGTGATTCTAAATGACAATAAGGCTGTGTATTTGCTAGGCTAGTGTAACTTGCCTCCCTTTCCAGTTATCTGAATGTACAGTTCTAGTGACAAAAAGCACAGGTAGCTTTTATTACAGGTTTGGTCCAGTAGGCTGTAGCAAGAAGGGGCTGCAGTATTGATCTAGTCAAGGAGCATCAGAATAAAAACTGTACCAATGGACTTGCAGTGAAATAGCAAGTTTATTTGTATTAATTGTCCTGACATAGATATGCACTTAAGTGGTAAAAACAACCTAAAACCAGAAGTGGCTGAAATTGGTTTCATCAAGATTATCTGGGATTCTGATTTGTGAAGGTGTGGTAGTTGAAATAGGGAATAGGAAGTGTTGAAATAGGTGGATTGGATTTACAATGTTTCATTTCAAAGCTGCTTTATCTAACTTGCACTATAGGTGGCTTCAGAATGTAGCTGTACATTCGATGCGACTGTTATGTGATGTGGTCAAATTGGTAGGATGAATGTAAATGAGACACCCCCCCAACATGCGTTTCAATAGAGGAAAAACTGTTGAAATAACGTTGTGTTAAGGTACACAACATGTTGTAATGAGAAGCAGTTGAGGCTTTTTTCTGCTTGTTTTTGGGACATACAGTTTGAGGGGTGTTGTAATTTACATGGATACATATACACATCCTTGTGTTCTCCTTTTGTATGTATGTTATTCACTACCTGCACATTCTTAGCGGATCATCCACTAATGCACGCCTTAGTACGAAAAACTATCTTAACTTCAGGTTTTTATTGCATTAATGTGCTTTTACGATATTTGAATTGAGTTTATTAACACACTGAAAATTAATTTTTTGAAAAATTAATTTCAGGGTGGTTCATTTTTTCAGACTTATCTGCAAGACCTAGACTCTCCTTCAAAATAGTCATTTAATGTTGATGTTGCACTTGGTGTGTAAAATACATTCAAATATTGCCTACTAATTAAAGCAAGATACTTTAAGAATACTATTCCTGAATATCTGGGATGAAAAACCTTTGTCAGTGTGTAGAAGCTGATCCCTGCTTTTGGTAAGACAAGAACCACACTAAAAGAGGTAACTTGACAGTCTTGACAATAGCAAGACTATTGACATCTTTCATCATCACTTAATAATTATTTCTGTAACAATGGCAGTGAAATAGGGGGATTTAGAGTGACAAAACTGTATTTTCCGATAACCCTTGTTTGTAACATTCTCACGGATTGCTTGTGGTTTTGGTTTTTTCAGCTGAAGACTAGATTTTATCAGCTCTGGGAGTAGTTACTCTGCATCGTTATAATTTTATGACAAGCTCTGAAGTCTCATCAGAGATTTCTGAGGATATAAATATGTCCTGTCACAGCTGGATTTGTGATAATTCAGCTGTTGGTGTGATTTTCGTACTGATTGTTGTGAGGTTAGAAAGCAAATTCTACAAGTCCCTATCTGGCTCCCATGGCAAACACTTGGAGCACTGCTTGGTGCCTAGTTGCTGGTGAAAGGGGGAAACAAAAGCATGTTGCTTCTCGAGTTTTATGCAGAAGTCTGACCTGAGACCAGACAATGTCGATCTGCTTTTTTTTTTTTCTCTTTTTTTTTTTTAATGTGGTTGTGAAAAGGTGGGTTTAAAATGTGCGCGTCAGCTCATTGTTTCTGGATGACCCCACAATCAACAGCGGACTTGGGATTCAGACAAGCAAGTTACCTTACTTTTGTAAATAAGTAAGCGTTTACTCTGCGTTAGCTGAGCTGTAGTAAGTGGCACTTAATCTGCAGCAGCTGTGGAGCTAAATAGCTTTTGAGTAGTGAAGACAGGAATAATTCATCAGAAGAAATAAAAAGGGAAGAAGTCAGTGTGAGACAGAGTACCCCCTAGCTTTTGGAGGGATGGGTTTTCCCCCTGCCTCATAGCCTGGTGGATGGAATGAACCGCTAGTCATGACCCTTTTAGATTGTATTTACAGCATTCTTGCCAGCCTATTGCCGTAAATAATCACAGAATCACAGAATCACAGAATGTTAGGGATTGGAAGGGACCTCGAAAGATCATCTAGTCCAATCCCCCTGCCAGAGCAGGAACACCTAGATCAGATCGCACAGGAACGCATCCAGGTGGGCTTTGAATGTCTCCAGAGAAGGAGACTCCACAACCTCTCTGGGCAGCCTGTTCCAGTGCTCTGTCACCCTTACTGTAAAGAAGTTTTTTCTCATATTCAAGTGGAACCTCCTATGTTCCAGCTTGAGCCCATTGCCCCTTGTCCTATCACTGGATGATGTAAATAATGATAAATTATGTAAATTGATGTAAATTATGATGTAAATAATGTAAATTTATTTTACTCTTTGCATATACTTTTGCCTTTCTCTGTAGATAGGCAGCTTGTTTCTCTGCAGACACAGATACTTTGAATTCCAAAAATAAGTCAGTCCTTGTTCTTGGAGAAAATTACATTCTGTGGGGAGGAAAATACTATCTATCTGAAGCGCTAAGACAGAAGGATCTTTTTGTATCGTCTAACCAGCTTTCATAAACCTGAGTGAATGAGAAAAGGCAACCCTGTAGTTCTTTCCACTGACCTATGGGCTGCATGAATCTTACTTCAGTTTTTGAAACATCTGCTGTTTGCTCTAAGCAGCAGTGAACTGGGTGATGGGTTGTAAACAGCTGTGTATGTGCTTGGCCAAGCAGTTACAACCCTACTTCATAAACCTTATGTTCCTTCCTAAACAAATAAAAGATACTGTGGTTGATTTTTGTATTGAGTTTTTGCTGGTGGAGCAGATAAAGCTGTTCAGGTCACTTAAAAATTATTCTAGGGGGGTGGGAGCGGAAATATGTCAGTTTAGACCCTGAATTTTTCTTTTCTTTTTCAGAATATATTCAATTCTGTGTCTTTTCCTACACTTTGAAAGCTATATGGAATAATTTCTTTACTTTTGGTGACTTAGCCAATGTCAAGTTTTGCTTAATAACATTAAAGATCAGGTTGCTGAAAATGTCAGTTGTACTATCAACTGTCGTTCCTTTTATCCTCATCTACCTACTTAAAAACTGCTTGCTCCTGAGTCTGGCTCTGAGGTACTTTGAGAGACGAAAGCTGCCAGCTGGTGAAATCTTGTTTGCCTGTCCTATGAATTGGTGTGAGGTGTTCACTGGATGTAGCAATGATCTGGTCAACAGCCGGCTGAACAGGAGCCAGCAGTGTGCCCTGCTGGCATGGCATCGTGGCCTGCATCAGCAATAGTGTGGCCAGCAGGACTGGGGCAGGGATTGTGCCCCTGGACTCGGCACTGGTGAGGCTGCACCTTGAATCCTGGGGTCAGTTTTGGGCCCCTCAGCACAAGAAGGACATTGAGGGGCTGGAGCAGGTCCAGAGAAGGGCAACGGAGCTGGGGAAGGGTCTGGATCACAGGTCTGACGAGGAGCGGCTGAGGGAGCTGGGGGTGTTCAGTCTGGAGAAGAGGAGGCTGAGAGGAGACCTCATCACTCTCTACAACTGCCTGAAAGGAGGGTGCAGTGAGGTGGCTGCTGGGCTCTGCTTTAAAGTAACAAGTGATGGGACAAGAGGAAATGGCCTCAAGTTGCACCAGGGGAGGTTTAGGCTGGATATTAGGTAAAATTTCTTCACTACAAGAGTGGTGAGGCATTGGAACAGGCTGCCCAGGGCAGTGGTGGAGTCACCATCCCTGGAGGGGTTCAAGAAACGTGTGGATGTGGTGCTTGGGGACATGGGTCAGTGGGTTGGGTGGTGTTGGGTTGGACTTGATGATCCTTGAGGTCTTCTCTAGCCTTAATGATTCGATGATATGTCCCCAGATTTTCTTTTTGCAGAACGTTTTCAAAGTGCATGTTTCTGAAAAAATCCAGGTAAGCACTGTTC
This sequence comes from Pterocles orientalis, assembly GCA_011057875.1. NCBI lineage: Eukaryota > Metazoa > Chordata > Aves > Pterocliformes > Pteroclidae > Pterocles > Pterocles orientalis. The sequence goes on along the minus strand of WKFP01013514.1, from coordinate 183,897 downwards.
TAGACTCAGGCACTGACCAGGTAAGCGTGTTGCTTTTGCTGTCAAAGCACAGGACAGTGTTAAAGCTGAGCTCCCAACATAGCTTCTGAACATTTCCTGATCACTTCATTCTTGTAGGACAAAACACTGAGGTCTGTGCGACTTGTCTTAGGTTGCTGTTGCTGAAGAAGAGCTTCAGGATTTGCTTATAAATAAGAGTTATATGTATAAAAATGGTCTCAAGAGAAATAAATTTTCAGTGATCAGATTTTCCCAGCAATGTCTGGCAACCTGGTTCCAAACTGCCACGAGGGTGTGTTGACTTTGGTGTGTTGGAATCAGGAGAGTGTTTTTAAGGGGACTCTGGTCACTCACCATCATGTATTTGCTCTGTCCTTGCACAGCTTTGAGCCCACACGCTGGGTTCCTCGAACATAACCAAATACGCAGTATGATATTTCTTCTTAGTCTTTTTAAACATACAGCTTAGGTCTCATTTATCTGTGTTGCTTAAGTGCCTCGCGTGCTTCATGCTTTTGGATAAGGCAAAACAAACTGCTGTAGTGAAACTATATGTCCTAGAAAACAGCTGTGGGAGTTTATTGTTGCATTATTGATTTTGGTCACTTTTTTAGTAATGAATTGTCAAGATTAATAGGAGGCTTTCTTGTGTTTTCAACCTTTGTTTGCAAGTTCACAAGTAGAATTGATGAGTCCCTTCCCCTGGTTTGAAAATAACCTTTTCCCAATATTATGTGCTGTATCCGTCAGAGGGTAGGTGCGATTAATTTGGACCCCAGCTGCTTCATGTGGAAAGGCTTATGTGCCTTTTCAACTTTTTGTAACAATTTTAGACTAGAATTTGAAGTAGGAAAAGGAGGCTTTTCTCTAAGCAATTTTTAGCACAACTAGGTGATTCAGATGTTCCTAACTGCACCTGAAGGACTGTTGCTTGGATGGATTAAAATATTTTCTGCTGTTTCTTCTTAATAAGCATGCTTCCAAAAGGGGAAGTTCCACGGGGGAAAGGGAGAGAAGGCAAGTATTGCAGTACTGTTTCTCCTACCCAGTTAAATCTGGTGTTCCACCAAATCTTGCTCCAAGAACATCATAGATGCAAAATCTTCATTTGTGAAGACGTCAGCTATAAATCCAAGGCAGTGCCTGAGATGACACAGCTGTATTACCCCGTGCAATTTTCGGTGTGCTGGAGCACACAATAGGTGTGTTAGAAACGGGGAGGGAGCAAAAGCTTTGGTGTTACGGAGGTGGGAAAGGTAAGGTTTGAGCCTCAGGAGGTGCGTTTGGTTATACCCTGGTTTTCATGTCGCCAACTTTAAATTTATGTTAATGGCTTATACCTGTTGGAGTTGGTTTTTCAGAACCTTCAGAGTTTTCTACAAAATAGTGCCTTTTTGGCTTTCATATTTAAGGCTCCTGTTGCAATCCTATTGACCAGAAAAAGAATTTACTCAGCTCCTTGGTGTACATCTGGTGTGAAACGATCAGATCTACGTGAATGCAGAATGGTTATGTGTGTGGAACAGAGAGCAAGATGAAGAACCCGACAGATCATCAATGCAGAAACGTCTGTTTTAAAAGTAGTTGGAGGAAGCCATCTTCTCGTGTAACTTGACAGGTTTACCGTGAGATGAAGGTGCGATTTGATGGTTTGGGTCAGGTTCCCCCGGTAAAGTCCCAAAGGAGCAGCAATCTCTTTAGCTGGGTGAATGGATGTATCAGATGAGGGTTGTTTTGGGGTGTTACAAGCACAGTCCGTCTATTCAGTAGCACCAGCAGGTCTGGTTAGCTGGTGTGTGTGCTTACTAGGGAAACTGCATGCTATTGTATGTTGTACTCAGTTAGCTCCAGAGCTGTTATGTGCAGGACAGTGTTGCTAGTCATGTCCAATGGTTGGTTCTGTATCTGATACCAAGGAAATTACTTAAAATTCTGCTGGGCTGCTTGGCTTTTGTTGCTTTTTTTCCCCCTGTGACTCCTATGCTTATGAACCTGATTTCAGCATCCCCGTTGTAACAGCTGTCATCTTACCTCTTTGTGCACATTACATTGTCATTGCTTTTCTCCTTTATTCTCAAAATAAAGCATTTTCCAGGCCAGTCTTTCACCTTTTTAGTCCTTCTTCCCCTGTGTCTCTTAATCTGACTCTCCTTCAGAATCTTCTGCTTTTTTTCTTCTTTTAAAGGCTTTCTACTCATCTGTTGCTAATGACAGGTATTTCTACAGTTCCTACTGAGGTTGTATAAATAATGTCTCCTGTGGAAGCTCCCTCTGGCACTGTAAACTGGCTCATTTCCAGCAAGTGCTCTGGGTCACTGTAACTGGTGATTAATTAAAAAACACATTTCTTGTACAAGGATGAATGATCTGGGTACACGGACTTCCCATCTTAAAGAGTTTTACTTTTTTAGCCAGTTAAAACCTCTTGAACAGCAAATGTGTGCTGGGATTAACATGGTTGGAGTTGTAAAATTGTTTCCATTGAGTCTTTGTTGAACAATGGTTTGATTTTTATTTTCTTGGCAAAATTTAAAATATGGCATTTCTAAATAATATGTGATTTGGAAAGGGTTTTGTCTTTAAATACTAATTTTTGTGTTTGTGTTTATCTTGGATTCCTAAATTAGTGCTTTTTTTTAATGCAAAGATACAAATGTGGAGAAAAGCTTTACATTTTCTGTATAGCTTTTAAATCCTGAACTGCACAATTGCTTGCATTTTCTGCTGAAAGTAGAAGAAATATATTTGCATGGAACACTTTTTTTTTTCCTTAATTTAAATCCAAGGAAAAAAAAGTGTTTGTATCTAAAGACGGAGGAAAAGGCAGCTCTACTCCTGTGTTCTGTTGGGTTTGGGGGAAGGAAAGGAAGCTTTCAGTGCTTCAGTAAAGGACAATGATCTTCTGCCATTTCTGTTTATTTAGTCATTTGAATTTACAGAAGTCTAGAAACTGAACTGTCTCACTTAAGTCAGTCCTCACATGTATTGTAGTTTTACATAAGCATCCACAGTCAGAAACTCCAGGGTCTTTGTGTGGAATTGAGGGACTTCAGGAGGAGTGGGTAGTGTTTGAAGTGATGTATTCTTTGCCTTCAGTTCTGAGAGCTCTGCTCTTAACCTAGAGGAGAGGTCTAAGTTGTTAATTGAACTCCTGTCTTTAGTTCTTGATGGTCTCCTTTTATTTTGCATTTCTATCCAAAAATGTAGTGCAATACTACGTGTGTTTACATGTCTTTGCACCAAGACAGCATCTGGACAGATTATTGGGTTTAAGCATTTTAATTAACATGTAAATGAGATGAAATGCTATAAATTCTAGGGATATAATGAAAGGGAAGAGTGGTGGCTTTCTGCTATGAGACAGACCATCAGATTGATCGGAGTCCCTTTATCACATTCCAGCTACACCGGTACTTGTGCAGTATGGGAAAAAAAAAATGAGCATCAAGCATAGATGTATTGGGTCAGAATCCTTGGTGTTCTTCTCTGTTGTGTATATATTTAGTGATTTATTGGCAGATTATATAATTTTGTGTTGTCTGCAAGTGTCAGTTCCTCCATAGATCTCTCAAATGCTGAAACAAGTACCACAGTTGGGAAAATTAATTTTTCCAGTCAAATAGAATACATTCTTGAAACAGTTGGACAGTCAGCTGTTTCTGGGAACAGACTACACTTCAAGGTTAATTTCGACCTTCAATTTATTTGCTTCTTTTTGCTTACTGGTTATGATGCTTCTTGGAAAGATTTATAGCAACTTCAGAGTTTTTCTCCTGTTCTGGCTTCTCCAGTGGGTGGAATTTGTGATCACCTGCAGTGTTGGTGGTTTCGTATGGACTTTGTGTTAGCCTGCCACATTTAACTTCCCATTTGTTGTTCCCCTTTGGCATGAAATGATCCTTTTGTCCGCTTTGCCCTTGCTTCTGGGAAACAGGAACATGAAGGATATGAAACACAAGAGTGCCTTTTTATTGTTTGTTTAGTTAGCGTTAAGATGTGGAGGCTTTCCAGATGGATTAATTTTAGTGGAGTACTTCCATGGTGCCAGTGCTTCAGGAAGTTACAAATACCTTCATCCAGTTTGAGACTGAAGTTATCACCTTGTGATGGGTTTGCCTTGGCTGGGGGCCAACTCACACACACCCGCTCACCCAGTTCCCCCCATCTGATGATAGAGGGGAGAGAATTAAAGGGGTAAAGGGAAAAAAGGACTCGCGGGTTGAGATAAGGACAATTTAATAACTAAACTACAATAATATTGAAAATAATCCTATATACAAATATACAAATGAGTGACACACAGTGACACTGGAGGCTCAGCCTGTTCCTGGCTAACGATCCTGGAGCAGGGAGAGTCCCGAAACCGCACTCACGGAATGGAGAGAACAGTCCGAGCG
>WKFP01013514.1:167586-178773 GCA_011057875.1 Pterocles orientalis | reverse complement strand
TTGGTCAGTCTGCTTCTCAATCTTTACCTAAAAGCAAATCCCAGGCTAGAAGCCAGACTGTCTCTTCCCCCCCAAAAGGCTGAATGTATGTCCTTGAGAACAAATAGCAACATCCTAGCAATAACTATAAACGTTCTTCTCTTATCAATTCTTTCCTGAGCAGGAATCCAAAACAGAGCTTCTTGATAGCTATTTATGAAGAGAAGGGAAAAGGAAAAAAAAATTAACTCTGCTCTGCTTAACCCACGACACCTACTTACAGCTTGACTAGAATATTTTGGTTTTAAGTGCTATCTGATTTTTGTTAATCAGACTTTGGAACATTTGTATGGGACGTTTAACTTTTCTCAGAGGTCTGACACTGCCAAGTTCTCAGTAGAAATCTGGACAGCAACTTGTAAGCATCTTTTTTTGATATCTAAGTGAATATTGGTCTTTCTACCTATCTTAGTTTACTCTTCCATTTTATTGAAACATGATAATTCTTCCTACTTCTGTGTTTCAGATACAATATAGCTTTGTACTTTCCCTCACCACCACCCATCAGTAAGACATCTGTCTTAATACTTTCACTTTATTAACCCAACATGTGCAACTTCTTTGGAAAAGGTTTTCTCCTTAGTGAAGCTGCTTGAAATAGTGATTATTGGTCCAAAGCACTTATGAACTAAGTGAGGGATGAATGCTGGGAAAATATTTGCATATAAAATGAGCTTAAGAATAGCAAAAAAGAATAAATAGGCTTGGAATTGGTTGACCTTACATGTTGATGCTACAGGAGTACTTCAGAAACTTCCATGAAAGCGTATGGTAAAAACTCCAGTTTTGTGGCACTTCTAATACTTGTTACAATATTGTTCCTTTTTTTTCGATAGCACTGGTTTCATGGTGCATAACATACTGTTTTGGTTTGTTTTGGGGTTTTTTTTAAATTGTTCAGTTTGCTTCCTTTTTTTGTGGCACTTCATCATGATTGGATAGTGTGCCGTAATGATTCCTGCAGCCTGATCTCTGAATATTTCTGCTGACACTTCTAAAATTAAAATGCAGCATGGTGATCGTAGGCAGTTACTATTTTAACAAATGAGTTTTTATTACTTGCAAATTAATACAGTGTGTTTATTTTGTCTTGGAGCCAAGTTGGAGAGCAAATACTAAGATGTGATACAATAGTATGCTTTCCTCTTTGTTGCACATATGCAGATCACCATGCTACTCTAGTTGTGCCCTTGTTACTCCCTAGAAGTGATTTCAGTGACTTTTGTTAAGACAATTCTTAAGGCACATTTAATAATTCTTTTAATAACGCAGTATGACAGTATCTGTGTTTTTGCATTTTCCTGTTTTCAATTCAGTGAGACTTTAGTGGGGGTGGGAAAGAAGAAACGTTTCTTTGGAAATCCTCCAAACCATTTCTTTCCCCCACTTTCTCTTTTAGAAAAAAGGGGTGCTCATTTTTTATGTTCTAGTTAGGTAGCTCATTTACGTTTCTAAAGTAATTTTTTTCTGAACTTCATCCAACAGAGAGAATAGCCCTGCCATGTTTCCTGATACACACAGCACATTTCAGACAGCACTGTTTCACCCAACACCCATCCACCCAAAGTCTCAGCCTGGTCCCGAAGTTCGACTTTATGATCCTAACACTGGAAAGCTAATCAGGAAAGGCGCTCACGCCTCTGGCCAGTCGATGTACATTCAGTCTCCAGCTCCTCCCATCACTTTACCAGTCCACGGTGAACATTCCTCCTTCAGGTACCTAAAGCATAGCTAAGAGTCATTTCAACTGTATTTTCAGTAGTAAATTCAACTCTTGTTATCTTTGCATTTAATGAAATGTTCATATTTGCTTTAGTCACTTTGTTTGCTTTCTGAAAAACCAGGGAAATGAATGAAAGTGAATGATCAGTAAAGTGAAATCAGGATGCTAGAATTCCAGATGCTTTTTGTGCCTCACCCAAGTGCAGCTAGAAAACTCAAAACGAGTGAATGCAGTGTGTAGTTTGTGTGCTCTAAAGAATGTTAGAATAACTCGTTTCTGAAGCAAGGTAGCCTAATGTGTTTTAACGAGTCTTAGAATACTGGATTGGTATTTTTGTCTGTAAAATACATCTGGTAGCATTTGGTTTTTGTTTATCAAGTTTTCCTCTTCATCTAATTCCTTCAGATGGGACATCAGCTTTGTGTTTTGGTTTGAGGAATGGAAGTGGTAGAAGAGGGAGGTAGCTAGCTTAAGTATTATTAAATAAGTTCATATGACTGGGTGCTAGTTAATAGTCCTTAGATAACTAAATCAAGACAGGGAAGCAGCAGGAGGAGGAGGTGACTTGGTTTTTGAAGTACAAAAGCTAGTATCTGGACTTTTTCAAAATCTGTGGATGTGGTTAAGCTACAAAGACAACAGTTGTCTCTTAAGGATGCATAAAATATTTAAACTTCATCCCCAAGTATCTACGTAAAAGATCTAATTTTCTGGAATGCTGACAAGTTTAGCAAGGCTTGTTGACTCCCCTGGCAAAGAAAAATCCAGTTGAAGGCAAAGCCTTTCTGTGTGTAAAATGTCGAAATTCCTTTGTACAATGTGATCAGCAGTTGTTATAAAGCAATTCAGTTTTCCAAGCAACTACGAAAATGCAAAGCACAGTTGTAAGTGCACGCAGTTTTCTACCTTTCTTCTCCTTCCCCCACCGATTTTGCAGTATATCACATGTAAAAGTTTTGTATATTAGTGTTGCTTGTTATGTTTCCACTCTCTTCCTGTTGCTCAATTATTTCAATCTGTTTTTTTCAGTTGTCATCTTTTTATAGGCTTTTTCTTATTTCAGCTTCCTTGTTTCTGTCAGCACAGGGGTTTTGAGTTGCTGTTGTTTGTGAAGACATCTTGTTTTCGGTTCCTTTTTAACTGTGTCTTTAAACTCTGTATTTTGCTTTGCTATGACATGTTTAATGAACAGGAAAAACTTTAAATAACCAGATCACAGCATGTGTCCAGAGAGGAGCTGAAAGGCTTTTGGTTTTGTTTGTCAGTTATTGTGGAAAGGAATTTGTCTAGAAATGGAGCTGGGAAGGCTGTACTTGTATATAATTGTCATAAAACTTCTAAGATGCTTCAGTATGATGGATTATGTTGATATTAATGCATCATTTGGTGCTTTAAAAAGAATAGGTTTTGATGTTTGTTCTGCCTTTGTCAACAACTTAATGAAGAGTTATGTCAACAATTTAATGGAGACTTACGTCTACACCTAAGCCTATTTTTCTTTAGTGCTGAGGTGCTTCTTTGCTTGATCTTAGGGAAAATGAGAGAAATGCACTTCATCTGTCCTCTTAATTGAGTTTCTCAGGGCCCCAGGCAGGTGGAGTGAGTCTGTATCTCCTTTCTACTCCCTTATTTTGTTTCAGTTATGCTTTTTTTTTTAATGTTGATGCTCAGGATTGAGATGCAAAGTGAATCCAGTTACTCAGTGCTGCAACTTGACCCTGTAACTAAGAAGCTGTGAGAAAAGAGATTAGCATAAGATACATGCTGGGAAAGTATTTTCATCATAATTTCCCGTTGATTTGGTAAAATTAGTGACCTGTAAACACTTGATCTCTTAATTGAGGCATATCTGTATTCCTCAAGAGCAGTTCTAATCTCTTCCATTAAGATGGTGAGGAGTGTCTTGGCAGAGTCCAGAAGGAAAGCAATGCAGTGATCAAAATACTGCTTTGGGTACTTTAATGGATAGGAAGCAGTGCAGGCAGAGCATGAAGGCTGTAAAGAAGTAAGAAAATGTGAAATAAAGCAGCTTTACTGTCTTTTGACTGAGCAAGAGCTGAGGCAGAAGTTCTGTGTCGTCACCTTGCTTTGTCTTAGTGCATGCATCAGTGATCGCTTTTAAAAAATAAAAAAAAGCTTCACATCCAACTTAAAAATTGATGTGATACTTGACTTTAGAGAAAGTGACCTTAGTGCAGCGATTTCTTGGTAGAGAACAATGTATTTTGTGTCCTGACGGACTTGGTGTGATCGTATGTTCACCTCCTACAGAAAGATGAGAGTAACTAAGCCGCTGGATTTAAGCAGAGTTAGATAAAGCTGTTAACACCCACAGCTGCTCCTCTGGCTCCAATAATCTTCTTTGATAGCTTCTAAAACTTCATCTGATTCTGAATTTCAGACAGTGGGCAGCAAAATGGCACTGCTGCAAGAGGAAACCCTTGGAGATGGTAGCTGCATGTGGCATAGCAATGGTACTCAGCCTCTTACTGTTAAGAACAGACCTTGTGCGTAGAGGATAATCTCTTGCAAGGCTGCTTACTGAAAAGGGCTTCAGGTTATCTGAGTACCATTTTGTAAGAACTCTGTTCTCACTTTTTTTTCATTTTGGGTTCAACATTTCTAGCTTCTTTCTGAGATTCAACTTGAAACATAATTTCAAATGGGTTATGAGTAGTTTAAATGCCTACACACAATTTGCAGTGAAACTGTCACCAGGGGATTACAGATGATTCAGTTAATTTGATCAACATTTCATGCGACAGGCAGAGACCTTGCCATTGTGCTCCAGCCCATGAGACACCTGCTTTTTGTCGTGGCTGTTGGAGCCTGATCACAAGGGTGGCAAAGAGTTTGGGGCTGTACTGGAAGGGAAGGGAATGCAGTACTGCTCGGTGGCTGCTGGCGGCTGGCAGGAGCTCTTCTCTGTCTGAGAACAAGAAGGATTCCTCTTTAAAAATAACCTGTGTGTCAGAGCTTTCACACTCCATGTGTATCTCAGCAATTTGCATTTTCATATAGAAACAGTATTCTACAAACATTACAGTAAACACCAAAGTTTTAGCAGGTCATGAGATGTGTACCGTAGTGGTGTCCAAGAAAACACAAATGCTAATGGCATCTTGGACTAGAATAAAGAAAAAAATAATACTAGAAGTTAAATTCTAGAGGTGAGAGCTAATAATACACTAGCAGATGAGGCAAGGCTGATAAGCATGGATATAATTTACATGTGAGGAGTTAAAAGTGGCACTCTGGTTTTAGTAATGCTAAGATGCACCAAATGTTTGGCTTGAAAAGGTGTGTCAAGCAGATGTTGGTGGCTGAAGCAATTCTTTAAGATTCATTTAAATTAATTTGGCTTAAAATTTATGAGGTTGTTATAAAACTAATTAACATGGTTATTGTCACAATTTTTCCTCATGTTACCCATCTTGTTATGACAGCTAAAATACAGAGTACCAAATTGAAATAATGAACGGCGCTTGAATATTTTTAACAGTTTCGTTATGATAATACTGTTTTAGCTTTCACCTTAATGCTGTGTCAGTGAAACAGTTAAGATGCTTCTTCCAGAAATGTTGAATCTGTGCATGTCCAGCTAAGACTGGCAAGCGCAGACCAACCTGTGCAGGGTTGAATGTGGTGTTATTTCTGAAAAAGTACTCCTAAATCTCAGCCGATGAGAAAGAAATGTAATTTCCCGCATTTCTATGTCTTTGAATTTTAGTCAACGTAACGAGCAGCTGAAAATGTAAAGCCTGAAAAATGTCTCTGATAAAATAAAAATGTTTCTTGCAAACTTTAAATAAGTCTTTGTTTTATATTGTTTTTTGGCGTGCTTGTGTGAGAAGTCCCAGTGTTTCTTGTAGTAGCAGCTGGAAAATACTGGGGGGGGGGAAATAGACGGAAGCCTTTAGAAACCATTAATACAGTTATTTTACAGTTCATATTAGTGTGTAATAGTGTGGCCAAGGATGATCTCACATTTTATTCTGCAGAAGGATGATCTCGCATTTTATCTTGCTGTCATCAGTATGATAATGTGTTATTTAAAAAGTATACTAGATTTATTTCTAGTCTAAGAAAATCTGCTTGGCTGCCTGCTATGTATACCTTGCGTATAATTCTTGGCATGGTCAAGCATGTCATGTTTTTAATACAGTTGTGTTAAGATGCTTACAGCTTTTGTTTTGTCATTCTCTGTTGTACTAAGAATGTAAGTAGCATCACCACCTTCTTTTTGGCTAGGGTACCTATTAAAAAGGCTTGGAAATAATTTTAAAAGATCCTTTTGTAAAACACGGTGGAATGGTGGGATGCTGTGTTTTTTTATTTTACCTATGAAAATTATTTTATGAGAGCAGTTTAATGGCAAAAGAAAACTGTGTGGTCTTGTAAAATAGGAAACATTTAGTAGAGGGAGGAAAAAAACTTTTTGGGTGGAGCTGCTGATCTAAAGCTGTTTCTTGGCAATCCAGGCTTGACGAGAAGCCTGGATGGTGTCCCACCTGGTAGTTCCAACTTGAAGCAGCTTGTGATTTCATTTGTGGTGCATTGCTCGTAATAATCATTCCCCATACGTGCTGCCTTATGGCTAACATAAATAATCTGTGACCCATGAGCTTTATGACCCGAGATCTTTGAATAGGATTCTCCTGCTGTTCTAGGTGCAGTCATCTTTTATTACTATTTTAAAGCAATTCTCATGAAGTTATGATTATTTTATTCATTTCTATGAACATTTTGACATTCCTTTTTGTATCTCTGTGTTCTGGTTAAATACAATAACTACCGAGGTAATAAAATATAAACTAAGAGAAGATGCCGCCGTATTTGAATACACTAGCTGAAAACGAGTAGGGTCTGTTTTGCATCTCATCCAGGCTTAGCATCTGGGAAACGTCAGAAGATTGAGGCAATAGAAATGAGCTTTCTGCTTGCAAACCTCCTGTCTGTAAGGCTGAGGAATGGAAAGGTATACTTTGAGACACAGTTACAAGCATAATATAGATCAGGAAAAATTGTTTCCTGAATGATAGGTGTGTTGAGTGATGGGCAAACTCCACTTGAGCACAAACCTCAGAGCATTTTAAGGGCAACACATCTGCAGCTACTGAAGCTCTCGGCTTCAAGAAAGGTTGATGGTTGGTTACAAGAACAATGGGAAGGCAGGAGAGTGAGTACCTTGTCGAAGGCAGAATAAGAGCTTCAGCCATTAGACTGAAAATAAAAGCAATCGTTGGGAGTCTTCATCTTTCTTCTGCTGATGAACACAGAACCCTATTAAGCAAAGTTGTAGATATTCATCAGTCATAAATTGTTTGTAGGATTTTGTTTCTAGACAAGCTGTAAATTAAGAAAATTTTTCTTATGTGGGACCACTGAAATTTTTCAGAGCTGTTCAACCGCATCAGCAGCAGATGTTTGAAGAAGATGACCTACCAGCAAGTGAAAATGAAGAGCAGCCTGGTCCATCTAAGCGGAAACGCCAGCCAAGTATGTCTGAGACAATGCCCCTGTACACCCTATGTAAAGAGGATTTAGAGAGTATGGATAAAGAGGTGAGCTTAACTAATTCTGACAGGTTTCTAACATAATGATTGCTGGTTCTGTGTAACAGTTTAACTTCTGTGCAATTATGCATGTATGTGAACTGACCTCGTATGCCACGACGGTAACTTCCAATAAAAGCTGCGGCAGGCTAAGAAGCACAGTTTAGTCTCAAATGCAGTTATGCTCTGCAAAGCAAACTTGAATTAAGGAGTGGGAGTACTCTTGTGTGTAAGTTGGTCCTTAAAGTAGAACTTTAATTAAGGTATAGCTTTGACACATGAAACATGTTACCACATCTGTTATGTGTTTAGCTTTGCCAGGTGTCAATTTAAACTTTTTTTTTAAGAAGTAAATCTTCAAATCTTGACAAAACCAGTGGTGGGATGGGAGAAGTCTATGGGTGTAAAAGGCACAGGCTGTAGAGAAGATCAGAGCGCCAAAGGGGAGAGCACGGGGCCTCGTTATCTGTAGGTATTAACATATCTGTGTCTAAAGATTGCATGTTAAAGGATTTGCTGAAAATTAGCGTTACTGATGCAACAGTGAGCTAATGCTACATACGATGATGTTCTGTGTGTTGTCATTAATAACTGATGTGTGTGGAGTCAGCACAGGAAGGACACGGACCTGATGGAGTGAGTCCCGAGGAGGGACACAGAGATGGTCCGAGGCTGGAGCAGCTCCCGTGCGAGGACAGGCTGAGAGAGTTGGGGGTGTACAGCCTGGAGAAGAGAAGGCTCCGGGGAGACCTTCCAGCACCTTCCAGTGCTGAAAGGGGGCTACAGGAGAGGTGGTGGGGCTCTGGATCAGGGGGTGTAGAGATAGGACAAGGAGTAATGGTTTGAAGCTGAAAGAAGGGAGATTGAGACGTTAGGAGGAAATGTTTTCCTGTGCGGGGGGTGAGGCAGTGGCCCAGGTTGCCCAGAGAAGCTGTGGATGCCCCATCCCTGGAGGGGTTCAAGGCCAGGCTGGATGAGGCTTTGGGCAACCTAGGCTAGTGGGAGGTGTTCCCTGCCCATGGCAGGGGGTAGGACTGGATGATCTCTAAGGTCCCTTCCAGCCCAAACCCTTCTGTGATTCTGTGACATGTAATTGCTGAGCTGTTAAATCCTAGCTGTCATGGTTCTGCAAGTGAATGCTTTCTGTTACTGAGGGAACTGTACTTTTTTCATACAAAACCACATTATTTGAAATTCACTGAGAATGTCTAGCAGCTGCTTATTTTTCACTTACCCTTATGTGCACATTTTTCAAATGAGCCACCATCTTACAGAACATTAAATGATAAGAGGAAAGAATACCTATCATTGCACATACCATTTTTTCATGGATTCATTACACTGTGTGTGACTACTATAAAACCTAGTGGCCTATGTATGCAGCATAGCGTAATTTTGAGAGGTAATGTTGCTGGAGAGGTCCTGGAGGGCTTTTGAGCTGCTATTCTAGGGAAAGGTCCATTAACTTTCAACACCTGTGATCTAATCTGAATTTCAGGTGAGTGCAAGCTTTTAACTTTACCTGGTAGCTCTTGGAGTTGATGACTTTTGATTTCTTTTGCTTTTTGTTCCAAAAGTATTTTGCCTGTTTGATCTCAGCCTTTCACAAGAAATAGTATTTCTTGCCAAGATGCCAGACCTCAAATCCATGTCTTCCTTCTGTGTTGTCAGTGGTACTTAAAGCAAGTTGTTGTTACGCATTGGTTTTATCTTTTTGTGTATTAATATTTTTCTAATGGTGTGGTTTCTAATTTCAATGAATTGTTGTTGCAATATGTCCACTGAGCTTGGAGAAAGTGTGTATGTTTTCAAGAACTACTGCGTAAAGTATTTATTGTTCTGTTTTTAAAGATAATATTTAGGGACATTGTTAAAAATCCGAATCTTCTGGCAGTTTTGTGATTGATTGCTCTTTATGCTGCTACAGTTAGACCAAGGAAATTAAAGTTTTTCTACCTAGCCTACAAATATAAACATCTAAAATTGTGATTGTTTTTTAAATTATGCTTTTACTTAAGCTGAATGTTATGTTTGGAAACTAGACTACATGAACTTCAGAACAAATGAAGCCCAATTCCAATGGACTTAGCTTTGATTCCTTTGTGGACTGGTCTTGGGTCTGCTAGCGTCACCTTGGTAAAGATAATGTATTCATGTACAAGAAATGTAACATAAGAAAGAAAAATATTTTATGGGGTTGTGTGGGAATGCGCGTGTGAAACAGGGAGGGCGTGGGGCAGTGTAGTCTGTAAAATATAAAAGTTTAGCGGAGCGTACCCAGGAGATCCTTCTGTCAGGAATATTGTCAAAGAAAGTGAGAATAAGCTTGGTAAGCATTGACACTGTGACTAGTTTAACTTCCACGGAAAGGTGTTTGCCTGCGTTTCAATCTTTATCAAAACGTGTTAAAGGGGAAGAGCCTTTCCGCGATCATCTCACCGAGAGCTGTGAAATTTCTTTCTGCCACAAATGTGCTGTTGCTTGATTTGTATCCCTTCCAGTGGCTATGCCAGCCACAAGATCTACAGCAGCTGCCTCCATGGACCAAAGGAGTGTTTCGGTCATAACAGCGCTGGCTCGCTCTATGGCTGCAAGTGCTGGTGCTGAGGGGTTGGGGTTGGGAGTACATGGTCCAAGAACAGTGAAAGCAAGTTTCTGTGTGGCTTTGCTGTGGTATAAGCCACCACAAGTCTCAGGTGCTGTGTTCCTGCCCCTGAGCCACTGTGGATAATCACGGGACCGTATGGCAAGCCAGTTCAGGGAGCTGCTTGGGTCACAAAAGATCACTTTCCAGGTTAATCTCTGTCATTACAAGCTTCCTGAAATAACTCTCAATTGTCTCTGTGTGAGTGCTAGTGCCAGAAGCAGCCAGAAGATGGGAAGAATTGGGAATGAGTAGTGAAGGCAGAACGGCAGCCCTCTAGCTTTAAAACTGTATCCTCAGTGTTTCTGCTGAATTTCCTGGCAAAGTCAGATAAAGATTTTTACTGAATCAAAAGGAGTCTCTTAGCTTTAGGCACTGGCTTTGATTTTTGGGTTTTTTCAATGAAATGGAACAGGAAATGCAAGCATTTATGTTTACTGTTTCTGTTGACATAACAAGCAATAAGTAACTCCTTTGCACTTAACATTAAAAGGAAATCTTGCTTTTTTTTTTTTTGCAAAAATCTTTGAAAAAGCTACACGGCCCTAAGCAATACAGAATTTGCATGTAGTTTGTATGTCAGAGTTTTATTAGAAGAGTCAAGATGGAAGCCAGTGAAGATAATTTCATTATGATTTATTCCCAAATTGAATCTCTTTCCATCCTTAACCTGTTTAAACATGTTTGTGGCTTTTCCTAGTAAAACAGCAGTATCTATTCCAGTATTCCATGGGGAAGAACTGCTGTGGGGTAGACGTCTCTACTAAAATTTGATCTTACATGGATTTTTATCTTCTCTTATCATTTTACCAGTAGTTGTGCTATAAATACCAAATAAGTCAAAGAAAGTGAATGCCATCCCAGCTACTGAGTTGCAGTTTAAGGTCACTTAGCCTTTTGTATTGTTTTCAGTTCCGAAAGTCTGGAAGACCAGACCCAATGGTAGCTTTTTTCCCTGTGACACGAGGGACTGTTTGAATTTCAGGGAAGTGCAAGAACAAGAGTATTCAATCTAATAGGATTGACATTCAAAGGGCAGTTGCCACAGAATCACAGAATCACAGAATGTTAGGGATTGGAAGGGACCTCGAAAGATCATCTAGTCCAATCCCCCTGCCAGAGCAGGAACACCTAGATCAGATCGCACAGGAACGCATCCAGGCGGGCTTTGAATGTCTCCAGAGAAGGAGACTCCACAACCTCTCTGGGCAGCCTGTTCCAGTGCT
>WKFP01013514.1:131698-166537 GCA_011057875.1 Pterocles orientalis | reverse complement strand
TCCACCACCTCATGGTCACTGCAACCAAGGCTGCCCTCAACCTTCACCTCTTCAACCAGACCCTCCTTATTCGTGAGAATAAGGTCCAGCAGCGCTCCTCTCCTAGTTGGCTCCTCCACCTTTTGCATCAGGAAGTTATCATCAATGCACTGGAGAAACCTCCTGGACTGCGGATGGCTGGCTGAGTAGGCCTTCCAGCAAATATCAGGGTAGTTAAAGTCACCCAAATCGGAGTAAGTGCATAAGGAATGGATCCGTACTTGGGAAATATACAGACTGCTAATGCTGCTGCCGCACACCTGGAAGAACATCTTTTCCCCATCCTTTTCTGTGCTAGCTAGACACAGATGCTTTGCAACTGGTTGCTGCTGTTTGTTATGGAATGGTCAAGGGAAGCAGAGTTAAATTCTGCCAATAAAATTAGCTTGAATATAGTCACTTTAAAGGCCTGAATAAATTCTTATTTCTAAATAGTTATCTGATATATAACCTGCAAAAGATTACTCTGTTAAAACGCTGTGTATATCAAATTGTATCTAGTATGCTGTAATCTTCATGGTATGTTGCTGGTTTCACCAAAAGGGAAGGATTGAAAACATCTTTGAAGAGGAGGTTTCCAAATGATTAAATGCAATAACAACTCACTAGAAATATCTCTTGTCCGTAATGCCTGTTCTAGGATAACTTTTTTGTTTTCTCAAAACCAATAATCTCACTTACAAGGAAGTTATCTACTTTTCCTTTCACTGACAGCGTTGAAAAGTAACCGCTACAGAAGCGTGTCCTGTAGGGAGAGGAAGCTGGGCTGTCCGTGAGTGTTCCTGTCCCCCCTTACAGCAGGGCTCCGCTTGCCCTCCCGCTTTCCACAGCGGTACAAGAGCATTCGTTGTGTGCTTTTGGTGTGACTGTGTGGGGTCACTGTCCCTCCCCAGGGCTAGGTGGAAGCAGCTGACCTTCCAGGCAGTACAGTGCTGTGCAGGTCTGCTGTAGTTTATTGACAAAAAACAGTAAGTGGAGTCCGGGCTTCAAATTACTCTTTGTTTCCAGAAATAAGATTTATTCTCTAAAGCAAGTTTTGCAAAGGAAGGTAATAGCATACAAATCATCTGAAGATGTACATGTCTCTCCATTCATAATTGATTATCTCGGTGCAGGGTGACGTGCGGCTCTCATTTCCAGAGGTTACTCATCGATCATCTTGTTGAGGATATTTCTTCAGAATTCATTGAGAACTGCTCCTGTGAACTTGTAGCGTATTGATTCCTCTCTGCACTGATACTTATACATTTAAAGAAGGCAAACAAAAATGGCCTGTGATCAGTAATTAATAAATTCTGTTAGTCTTGCTGGTTTAGAAATAATTCTTTCACTTAAGCTATTGTTAACTCCTTTTTATTGAGGATGGTTTTCTTGTGGATTTGTATTCGTAAGTGATATTTGGAGAGAACCTTATGCGGCTCAGCTAGCATCACGTACAGTTACGTAGTCAAGTTGATCTGATCTTAGCACTGTTGTGTCCTGTGTGCTATAAATAAGCTGCGTTTGTTTTTATATAGTAATTGCTTCCTGACAGACCTTGACTTTGCTTTTCTGTAAAATTTATTCTTTCTTCATGGATGTCTGTTTCAGATCCAAAAGGTGATTTTTTAGCCCTGTGCATTGTGCTAACTTCTTGTGAAAAGTTTTATTTGAATCAGCTTCGTGTAATCTTAGATTTTCCCTTTCACAATCAGTGTCAATTTCATAATTAGGTTGACTTTCTTGTTTATGATAAATCACTTGTCCATGAGATAAATAAACAAGGTCAAGACTTCAAATTGTCATAGAATCTCTTCCTTTTGGCTACAAATTATTCTCTTGCTGCTCTTTTAAGAGCTGTGGCTCGCAGTACAGTTCCTTTATTTTATTTTTCAGGTGCTTTCTAATTCACCAGTCCATGTAAATTGTAGAAATGCATAAGAAGGATTTCGAGATGCTCCCTTATAAAATGCCAGTGAGAAAGGAAAAATCCATGGAAGTCGCAGTAGAAGACAGACAGCCATAGGGACTTCTCTCTGTCACTGTCAACACTTGCAGGACCAGTCTTAGGCAGACACCCAGTATGGGCTTCACCAATGGCAAGTTCAAAAGGGAATAAGGCAGTGCGATTTCACAAGGATTTAAGTAAGTGCGGTAAGGCAGAAAGATTTCTGATTATATTTTGCAGTGCCTTCTCATCCAAGATGACCTGGGGTTACTAATGTCCTGGAACAGCTGTGCACACGTAGCCTACTATTTGTGTGATCCCTGTACTTTTCTGTTCATTCCTGTGTTTTTGTCAGGGTGTTTCAGAGCAGCATCTGTATCTTGTCAAGTGTCATCATCGCTGCCGTCGAAGGTAAAATATTTTGCTGGTTTAAATCACTCTCAGTTTCAGACTTGGGAGAGGGGAATAGAGGGAGTGAATCTGACACCAGTCAGACCTCCAGCTTTCTTGTCTCTCACTTCAGTTAGCGGAGCTGCGATGGTTCCTACCATCTGGCTGGATGTGTCCTTAGCAGCTGCAAAGTGACCGCATTGCAAAGGTATGTCCTGTGCATCAACGCATTGGAGTATACAGATTTTTCTTGAGTGGGAATTGCCTAATGAACTACTTTTGCTTCAGAATGGTTCTGTTGATTTGGTACATATTCTGCAAGTTCTTTTCCTTTTGACTGTGTTGGAATTGATGTGCCATATATAAAGACTGAAATTACAAATTTCTGTTCTTACATAAGGACATTTTGTCACTCTGCATTTTGCTTTCATCTAAGCAGATTTATCCCTTAATTTCTGCCTTGTATTTTAAGGTAGTGGCTATCCCATGCAGTGAATTAAGAGGCAGTGTTTTTCTCCTTCAGTTTAGTGAAAGATATTATCTCAGTGAGCGGTTAGTCTCTTAGTTTAGAAATACTAATTCAGTTCAGAGAGTGTGCTCTCTAGTGCAAAATAATAGTTGCCTGGGGCTCACTTGGACACCGCATTGTACCTGAACAGTTCTTTGAATTTCCACCGCTACGTTTCTCATACAAAATTGCGTGTTGTGAATTGTACAGATGGTAAATTTAGTTAGCAGTCTGTTCTTGTCAATTGGAGCCTTTTTTTGAAGTTCAAAGATCGAGCCTATGTATACGCTTGCTGTTGTCAGTGATTGTCATCCAGGCACCTTGGCCCTTGGAAGTGGTGAGGTTTCCTTTGCAGTTATTAGACCACTTCCACCCGAACTGAACTTCTGAAAAAACATTTTGAGGCAACTATTGATGAAAATATACATACGGAGAAGTGTCAAAGGTAAATGTGCTACTCTTCATCAAAAGCTTATGAGACAGTAACAGGCTGTATGAAAACAATTTGTCAAAAGATTTTGTGGCATAAGCAGACCTGAGGATGCTACGTCCCTCCCATCACCTTCCCACGTCCCCCCCAGCTCCCCTGCTGTGGCCAGCTTCTCCTGCACACTAGAACGGGCAGCATGGAAGCTGAAGAAATGACAGTTCTCCAACCTCGTCACCTCTTCATTTTCAGTATGGAGTCCTTAGTAATGGCTTAAGCCAGCAAGACTGAAAGTGTTTCTTTCGTTCACTCTGAGAATAGTTTTCTGGAGAGAAACGGTGAAGCTGTGGTGCTGGGAATCACGGTGCTGGTTTATCTTCGTGGAGCATTTGCTGGGGTGTGGTGGTGGGCTGATGCACCAAGAAACGTGACTTGTTTTGTAGTGAACATGGCCTAAAGCTGTTGTAAAACAAGGAAGGTATTTTTACTGCTTTCCCTTGTTTAAGATTTTGACATTCACCCGTCTCTAATATGGTTAAATAACACAGAAGTAACTGAACATTATAGTATCTTAATGTTAAAGCAATTATTTCACCCATGTCTCATCTGATTAGTGGAGAAAACTGAGTAAAGTTGTCCAGTACTATTTTTATTAGTTTGGCAACGAGAATTGGCAGTATAGAATTAAAACAGATCAGTACAGTGGGATGGAGAACAGAAAGATGAGCACTTAAAGGAAGCTAGATCTCAGTCATTGGTTTCTGCCTTTGTTTTGAGCAACTAATTTTCTACCAAAAAACAGAAACAAATCTAAAAAGCAGCAATGCATTTTCACTTATTTTTAGTTCCAGAAGTTACATGGAAAAAAATCAGTATTGGACATGCTTACGTTGTAGGTAAATCATCCTAACCAGAAACATTGTCACCCTGACTGTTCTTCACCTGATGGAAAGAGCACTAACAGAAATGCAGTGTAGATAAGGCCAGTGAAATTGGAATGGATTAGCAATGTGTGAAACGTGTAATTTCCTTTTTTTAGTCTGATACTTATCTACAGACCATTAGTTTATGCGCTAATTCCACACAGCTGGTTACCTGCTGGGTTCTTTTTTTTTTAATTAAGAGGGCATCATGGTCCTCACTTGCCCTAGCAGCTTTTTGGAGTGTTTGTAAAAAGGTTTTTTATGTAGTATGTCTTACAAAGAGACAACTGATTACCCAAGCAGGAAAAGGATTTTTATCTAATTTGATATTATTCCAAGTAGGCCATCAGTTTTGGACAGCTTCTGGTTTTCTACACAGGTTGCTTAGAAAATATTATTTAAGCACAATTTCTGGTGTACGTAGACATCTTATTTTAATTTTATTTTTATGAATGTATAAGCCATGAGGGAATATGGGAAACATATTGCAGCCTTTTGGCATTCTGATGGCACACTGTATAAATATCTGCATTTTGAAGATAAAAATGGAAACTACCTATATAGTTTGATGGCACTCATGACAAGTTGCTAATTAAAAGGTGATATATAGAATCATGTGCAAAATGAACATGATCAGTCGAATTCTTGTCTGGTCAGGCTATTGTTAGAAAATAAAAGAAAATGTATGTTTGAGACCGATTCACTTTTATTATACCTAGATAATGTAATGGGTAACTTAACAATGAGATAAGTACAAATGGTTGTGCTACAATAGATATTATTAGTGGGCTGCACCAAACAGACATCAGCTAAGGAAGCAGTCGTGCTTGCTTCAGAGCTGACCTCTTTTTGAGGAATTTGATAAGATTTCTAGTAATAAGATTGAGTTTTGTCTGGATTTCACTGTTTATTCTATTGACAATCAGACAGATTGATTTGATTTACTTGTCAACAAAGATGCTTCTGCCATCTCACGTATTCTTCATACTTATCTGATGCAGATCCTCTGCCGTTCTTCCAAAGTGTTCTCAAAATTATTTCATTGTAAGTAATCTTGCATTTTTAGGGAATTTTCTCGTAAGTTATGGAGAAAAATAGCTTTTTATGTGTTTCTATCATTCTGCTAAGCACAGAGCAAAAAGCATTGTGCCGATAAGGTTAAATCTAAGCTCTGTATGTTTATTTCTGCAGATATGAACTTCTTTGGCGTTTAAAGTATGCCTGGTTATATGGCAAATGCATTATTCTAATGTTATTCCGTATGAAATGGGAAGTAGGTCTATAAAACTTCCACCTCTAGGATGTATGTACAAGGTGTTAAAAAAGTGAAGGCTCGTTTTTCTAGAGGGAAGAAGGCTTTTCCATATACTCCATTTGTTTTTTTTTCTGCCAGTGCTGACAGTATATTGTATATCTTCAGTGTTCTCTGCTTGGCTGTCAGCACTAATTGGCCACAGTTAAGAATGAGCTGTCTGAGCCATGTTAAACAATTTGCAAGCTGATCCCTAACATAACTCTGAGCAGCTGCATATAGGGCCTGACTAACATGCTTTTACATTTAAATTTGAGCTGTTATTCTCCATGAGCGATCTTTAAAAGTATCTGCTCAAGTCCTGATCTAAATCTGAACTGTTTCTTCATAACTAATTTTTCTTTTGTTTTGTCAGGATGCTCTGATACTTGTATTTCAACATAAGAATAAATATATCTATGCAATATAGCATAATATGTATAAAGTGCTGTGGAGAATCTTTATAGACACTTGCATCATGCTAGTTTGCTGTAATTGTTTACAGATTTAACTTGGGTTTGGAATTCTGGGGTTATAAAATGCAAGTCCTTTTTGGTGACATAAAGGCCAGGTTATTTATAAACACAGCATTGAATGACACTTTGTACCCTTATTCTTTAATCAGCTGTTCTTGATCACTTAACATAAGGTAACTTATTTTGAAATTGAAATTAAGCGTAATTGCAATTGGTAATTTCTAAGATATATTTGAGATGATAAATATCTTTCCTTTTGCTTTGGTAGTCTTCATTCTTGTTGGGCACCAGCTTCAGAGAGCACTGAACGTAGCCACTCAGCTCTGCCTCGGTGTGATAGTCCTGCGTCAGCATCACCAAGGATGTTTCCTTTCCACGTACAACTCCAGAGACCATGAAAATCTGCAGAACTAGAGCCCCCTCCTGATGTAAAAAATCCCTGCTGCAATGCAGCCACAAAATGAATAATTACCTGAAAGGTCGTGCTGCTGTAAATTTTCCATGTGGTGGAAATATTGCTGAATATTGCTGAAATACCAGGAGTGGAATTCATTTTAGATTTTGAGAAAGTGTTTTGAGATTGTTACTCTATTGTTATGGGTTTTGTATGGGAGCTTGCACTTTCTCTTGGTCACTGGTCACAGTCAGCAGTAGACAATATTCTCTGGCATTCCTCATAATATGATGATCCTGCTTTCTCTTAGACGAACACAGGCAGCTGCCTAGCTGAGATATTTTAGTACACCAGCATCAAACTTGCTTCATCACAGAGGTATTGAGGACGGGATATAGCTGGCATAGCGTGACACAGAGATCATATCAGAACCTGTGTCTTTACCAAAGGAAAATCGTGCCTGACGAATTTGGTGGCCTTCTATGACAGAGCCACGGCGCTGGTGGATAGAGGAAGGGCAACTGACATCATCTACCTGGACTTGTGCAAAGCTTTTGACACAGTCCCACATGACATCCTTGTCCCTAAGTTGGAGGGACATGGATTTGATGGAAGGACCACTCGCTGGATAAGGAACTGGCTAGACGGCCACACTCAAAGAGTGGTGGTCAATGGCTCAATGTCCAAGTGGAGACCGGTGACAAGTGGTGTTCCACAGGGGTTGGTACTGGGACCAGTGTTGTTTAACATCTTTGTTGGAGACATGGACAGTGGGATGGAGTGCACCCTCAGCAAGTTTGCTGATGACACCAAGCTGTGAGGTGTGGTGACATGCTGGAGGGAAGGGATGCCATCCAGAGGGACCTGGACAGGCTGGAGAGGTGGGACCGTGCCAGCCTCATGGAGTTCAACAAGGCCAAGTGCAAGGTCCTGCACATGGGTCGAGGCAATACCAAGCACAAATACAGGCTGGGCAGAGAATGGATAGAGAGCAGCTCTGAGGAGAAGGACTTGGGGGTGTTGGTGGATGAGAAGCTGAACATGAGCCGGCAATGTGCTCTTGCAGCCCAGAAACCAACCGTGTGCTGGGGGCATCGAAAGAAGCATTAGCAGCAGGTCAAGGGAGGTGATTCTCCCCCTCTGCTCTGCTCTCCTCTCGTGAGACCCGACCTGGAGTACTGTGTTCAGATGTGGGGCCCCCAACATAAAAAAGACCTGGACCTATTGGAGAGAGTCCAGAGGAGGCCACAAAATTAATCAGAGGGCTGGAGCACCTCCCCTATGAGGACAGGCTGAGAGAGTTGGGGTTGTTCAGCCTGGAGAAGAGAAGGCTCCGAGGAGGCTTAATAGCAGCCTTCCAGTACCTGAAGGGGGCTACAGGAGAGATGGGGAGGCACTCTGTATCAGGGAGTGTAGTGAGAGGACAAGGGGTAACACGTATAAGCTAAAAGAGGGTAAATTTAGACTAGACATTAGGAAGAAATTTTTCACTATGAGGGTGGTGAGATACTGGAACAGGTTGCCCAGGGAGGTTGTGGATGCCCCATCCCTGGAGGGGTTCAAGGCCAGGCTGGATGAGGCTTTGAGCAACCTGGGCTAGTGGAGGGTGTCCCCGCCCATGGCAGGGGGGTTGGAACTGGATGATCTTTAAGGTCCTTTCCAACCCAAACCATTCTATGATTCTATGATTCATCACCTTCATATTGAGCTTGGTGTAGAAACTGAGCACTCTGCAGCTGCTGGGCTTAGCTTTCACTGTGTTTTTTGATTGTTTTTTTCTTTTTTTTCTTACATTATTCCATGCCTAATCCTGGCTACTGAGTGAACAAGCTATGCAGGATACTTGCACATGCACAGTGCTCCTGTTTCTACGCTACTTCACTTAAAAGCTACATGCTTGACTTTACAGAGTCTTTTTGTGGTCCTGTCACCCAGTTCAGCAGAACCCATTTCAAAACTGACCTGTCTTCACTCTCGTCTTTTCCATTTCTACTCAAGCAGATTCAGAAATGGTTCTCCCCAGTGCTTGCTGTTGGAGGTGGCTTTGTTAGTTCAAGCACATCGATAAATGTCTCTTGCCTCTTCTGATAATGGCACCAAGCTCCTCAGGCTTCCTGAAGAGGGAAGTTCATTGACAGCTGAGCAATGCTTTGTGAAGCCAGCTGATGTCTGGAAATGCTAATGCTAAACTTCGTTTAAAATTAAGTCGTGGCAGATCCACACTGGCTCTGCTTATAGCTAGCTTGGATCAGGATGGGTTTACTAACTTATTTGTGGTGTGTGGGGATAAATCTACACTGAACGCAACACAGCTGTGTTTACGTAGCAGTGGCTTTGAGGCAGTGAGCCCTACTGTGTCCCCATTGCTCTGCACAGCAGTAGTTTAAGTTCCTTTGCAGCTGTGATACCTGCAGAAGACCTGCACTTGCAGATCACAGAATCACTAAGGCTGGAAAAGACCTCAAGGATCATCAAGTCTAACTGTCAACCCAGCAATAAATGAAAGGAGCTTTTTGCCTGTTTTTGGTTCTCACCTTAGTATTTTCTGTTTCAATTAGTATACTATGACTTATGAACAGTTTTATTATGATGCTGATCAAGAAGTTCAGGAGTTCAACCTTTGAAATGGAAAAAAAACTTCATTTGTCTCTGAAATATGTATTTAATGATAAGCGTTTATTCAGTTTCTCTAAGTGAAAGATGCTTTCAGTTAACCTTGGGATGGTAAAACCTAGCACTGTGCTAATAGTTAAAACATCTGGTAACAAGGATTCATTGTGAGAGAGCTTTGAAGTAGCTGTGATGCAAAAAAATACGTTTTTTTGGTCTGCATAATTGTGTATACCTGAAACTCTTTGTTTATACTTGCATGTATCTTCTTTTTAGGGTGAGGATTGTTTGGGTTCACGTATCTACTGGAGTAAAGTCTACAGTTGTGACTCTTATTCTACAAAGACAATGTTTTATGATCATGACACTGTTGAATAACAGACTGCATTTTTGGTTGCAGCATTTCAGAAGTTTGGTGTTTATCTCTGAGCTGAAGCACATTAGAGCCTTAAATGTAATCTAAATAAGCTGGAATTCAGGTTGAAGTGATAGGAAATTAATTCAAATCAAGGTCCCTCCTACTCTTGGATTTCTTACTTTAATGGAATAGCCAAATGGGTTAAGCCCTAAATGGTTCTCCACAAGTTTTCAAGGATAATGTGCGAAGTGTACTTGCAAGTTAGCTACAGCATTAACTGATGTCTTCGGGGATGACTTGAAAGAGAATATGTAGATAAGTGTCCTGGTACTTTTTTTCAGAAAAGCTGGGATTTTCTGTTTAGAAATGCAGGCTGCAAAAACCTGTATTTTTCACATTAAAAAAAGAATATTTTTAACCTCCTCCACCAGTTCAGTAGATGTTGCCAGATAAAACAGCGAGTATATAGAGAGAACTGTCCCATTCTTGTTTTAAAACTAATTAGGCAACAAGCAGGATTGATGGAGGAAACCTGCCCGCACCCGTTGAGAGCTGCCTCCGCATGTCAAGAAGCATGATATTAACTGGGTCAGAGTGGGAGTGAGTTTTAGCAGTAGATCCCACATCATCCTAGCCTTTGTTACGTAGGAATCCCATTGCTTTTTAGGTTTGGGCAGTCGATGTGCTATCCTCTACAAAATGCTTGCGAAGGTAAACACTGTAATAGATGTGTTCAGCGTCTATGGATTTTTTTCATTTTTTTGTGTTTTTAAGTGGAACTTCATGAGAGCAGATGCTGTCAAGAAGGCACTTCAGCATATTTTGATGATCAAAGAATTATTGTAATGTGAAGCTTAAGTCCAAAGAAAATTTGCTCTGAGTGAATGGTGGAAGCAATGCAAATAGACTAATTTATTTTTTTTGTACTAAGTGACTCTCTTAAGTTTTCCAGTCTCTGGATATTTAGGTAGTGCTTATCTCTACAAAAAGAGTGTAACAGAATTTGAGTACAGTGGATGGTTATCTGTGGATTCAGTCACTAGCTCGTTCCTTTAAGATGAAGACTTGCCTAAGGTGACATCAGGACATATAGTAAAGTGTTGCACTTAAACTTGAGCATGCAGCTGAAGTTTCTGTTCCATTGCAGCTTTTTTGGTTTTGTTAAGATTTGCAGGTATGGAAAAACTTGAAAGATTGCCCGGTGGTGTGCAATGTTGTGGTTTAACCCAGCTGTCAGCAAGTATCACGCAGCCGCTCGCTTACCATCCCTAGTCCCAGGGAGTGGAGGAGAGAATTGAAGGGGTGAAGGGAAAGGAGACTCATGTGTTGAGATAAGAACAAAGTAATAATTGAAATACAAAAAAATTGAAAGTAACGATGATGATGATGATAATATACAAATGAGTGATACACAGTGAACCTGCTCAACACCTGCTGACCAAGGCCCAGCCTGTCCCTGGCTAATGATCCCGGAGCAGAGAGAGTCCTGAAACTGTAATCCCAGAAAAGAGAACCCAAGAGAGAAAACTAGAGAGACAACTTCCCGCAAACCCTCATCTATATATTGGGCATGACATTGGATGATATGGAGTATACCCCTGGCCCATTTGGGCCTCAGTCTTCAACCAAAGCTTGAATCCTAAACTCGCAATTGTGGGTCCACTGCTCTGGCTGTGCTCCCTCCTAGCGTCTTGTGCACCTGCACACTAGCAAAACATGGCAAGTTGGAAAGTCCTTGTTTGTCCTGGCAACAACTCAAAACATCAGTACGTGATCAACATTCTTCTCAGCACAAATCCAAAATATAGCCTCATACTAGCTAGTAGGAAGAAAATTAATTCTATTCCAGCCAAAACTAGGACACACAAATTTTACTGTCCATCAGAGACTCTGCCAATAGTCCCAGTTAAATTTAAACTTACTATCTAGTTGTTGGAGGTTTACTCACTTGTTTCTGCTTGATTCTTGGTAGTGTTATAAGCAGGGGAGGGGAAAAAAACTTCGGAGAAATCAAAATTTCTCTTCCTTTTTGGCACTTGGTTTTTGTCCAGTAATTTTGATGTTCTTATTTTGTCTCTCTCTGAGAAAATGCAAATTACAAGTTTTGAATTTGTGAAAATAAAGCCCAACTCCAGCATGCTAATTTCCCTATTTTTTTAAAATTCATAGTCTTCGTATTTTTATTTCGATTGTCATTAAAGTATGAGTTCTTCAGAGACCAGAAATTGATGTTTTATGAAGTTTAATGGCTACCTGTCTGTCCTAGTAGAAAAAGCCATGCATTATTGAAACAAACTCCTGCTTAGAGCCCCCTGAGGTCCAAACTAGTGTTTTTCCTTTAAAAAAATGCACTATTCCTGGCCCATGGCAATTTATTTAATGATGGTGATGAGAGCTCAGTAGCTGTCAACAACTGCATATAAGAGCAAGTGGGCTCTGCCCCTTTTTTTAATAAGTGTGTTGTCTTGGTGAGTTTTGGTTTTGGATAGAAGATCCCTCCGTTGTTAGTTTCTCCATTAAAGCAAGAAAGGGTTTTGAGCAAAAAGCTTGAGAACGTGTTGATGTGGTGCTTCGGGACATGGGTTGGTGGGTTAGGTGGTGTTGGGTTGACGGTTGGACTTGATGATCCTGGAGGTCTTTTCCAACCTTTTCTATGATTCTAAGCATCCAGAGAAGACAAAAGTGCATCCCAAAGGTGTGCAGGAGGCAGCAGACGCAAATTGCAGTGTGGGTTACTTTGTGTATAAGGAAAAATTTTCGTCTTGAGGGTGATCAAACTTTGGACCAGGTTTCCCAGAGTGGTCGTGGATTTCCAGATTTGGAGATATTCATAACTCTTCTGGACAAAGCCCTGAGTAACTGGTACAACTGGACTGGCTTCAAGTAGGGAGCTGGTCCAGGTGACCTCCAGAGGTCCCTTCCAACCTAAATTATTCAGTGATTCTAGGTGTTTACAGACCAACAAACTCTCAAATGTCCCATAAGGTTTGTTGTTTTTTTTAAAGCAGATGGGGTAAGTGAAATAGAAAAAGCAAGACTGATATTTTGCGTGATGGAAATGTTGAACACTCAAATGGTTTCCATTGCCTTCTACCTTGCAAGTGTTGAGTGTGTTTACTAGTTCAATCCTGTTATTTTCAGTAGGGAAACTAATACTGAAAAATACGCAGTTTGTGACTGAGTATATGTTTTATATATATATATGTATAAAATATGTAGCCTTTTTTCTGACCAGCTTTAGTTTCACTAGTTTGTTTCAGCACAATGCTTTTTAATTTATATTTAGTGATCCAGGACATGCAAGTCAATCTCTAAATGAATTATACCTGAAATAAATCTCATAAAAGCTTTTTTCTAAGGTTTGGTAATATTCCTTAAACTGTTTACAGCATTTTTTTTCCTAACCTATCAAAGTAGATATAACAGCACGTGCCAGACTTGATATTATAAGCTGAAGCATGCCTTTATCAAAACCAGGATAGTACGATGACAATTTTCATTGCATGGAGATTTAAATAGAGGGGAAATTTTTTTTAATGATGAACAATACTAGTTTTTGTTACATTTCTGATTTTACTGCTTCACCACCTGCTCAGATGAGCCAGTGGTGATTGTGATACAGAACAGTAAAATCTGCATATGAAGTGCTTGAGACAAAGGGGTTTTGAAGCACGTGCCATAGATGCATTGTGTGACTCCAAAAATCAAGTCAGAAATCTGAAAGCAAAAAAGCTCTAATGCCAAAGAGAGAAAATAGATTAAACAGAACATAAAAGGCAAATTCTTTGGCGGTTACTTGTAAGAAATGGGACTGAGTTCTATCACATATTCTCCCTTAAATTTCATGTACTGAGGGATGACCTAACCTACTTAAGACCTTTCAGTGACATCTTTGTAAAGAAAATGTTTTTTTCCAAAGAGACTTAAATTCAGCTCAGATCTCTTAATACAGACTATGTGGTATTGTATGAATATTTAACTGTTCACATCCATTATGTCATAATATCATCTCTTAAAGCATGTTAAAAGCTCACTTGCTTTTTTGAAGATGGGGTGGTAATGTCTTGCTCCTCAGATGTTTCTAAACATTCAGGTGGTACAAATACACGTGAAAAGCTATTCAGTTCATTGAGACAAAAATGGAAATTTTTCATATACAGAGGAAAAAAATAAGATGAAAAAGAAGTTAAAAGTTATTAATTGGCTACCATATTTGGAAAAAATATTTCCTGATGTCAAACTAAGTGGATTCTTTTCTGTCCAGTACGAAGTGGCCTCACACTGCAGTCCATAGCTGGTCGTCGCTGTGGAAGTTAAAATTTAATAGTTTGCTCATTTCAGTCCAGCTTAATAATGGACTCAGAAATATGGGGCAGGAATCTAGGCCTAAAATGGGGTTTTTTCTTCCGTTTAAAGTCTTGCAGCTGGGCTATGATGGTGCTGCAGAATCCATCAAATGAGCCTGGACAGTGAGGTTTCAACAGAGAGCTCCTGGCGTGCTTTCGGAAAGGGTCTTATTCAATGCTATTTTAACACATCTGCATTTTTTTTTAATGCTATCTGACTGTTAATGACTGCGTAACTAATACTGTGCAAACGATGAAAACAGTGTTGCAAAGTGAAGCTGTGCAGCGTAGCAGAGTGGAACAACATTACTCAACAGCAAGGCTGTTCGGTACCGAGCCAGCTGCGTTCCCCCAGCGTCAGCGGAGGATTGCTTCCCCGCAAACAACCCCAGGACAGACTTCTCCCTGCTACTGCCTTCTTGTCTTACTTAAAGCCAAAACTTTTCACAAATAATGGTCGGTAACAGACTAAAACCACATTCTTTCTTTGAAGGGTAGCTGTAGATCACCCTCGTACTTGCTAGCCTTTCACTCGTGGTGTTGGAGCCTTTTCTGGAATTTTGGCATGGATATTTTCAGCAGTCTAAATTGAAGAATCATTGCATTTAGCAGCCAGGAAGCTCTTGTTTTTGTTAGGGTATCAGTGCTTTAGAAATACTGCAAAGAAACAGAGGGCTCCACCTTCGCCTCTCCATCCCAGCCGTCAGCTCATGTGCATCGAGGCAAAGCTGAAATGCTGTTCTTGTTTTTCAGTGATTCCCATGAAGTCTGTCCCGCTGAATAGGTAGCAGCTGTATTCTGGCCATAGGTACTGTGGTAATTTTGATTTTATTCTCAGACTTCACCATATAAAAAAAAAATTATGATGTAGATTTACAGACCTGTGGCTATTTAATGAACTTTTGGCAGAGGATTTCTTTTGAAAACAAAATAAAGGAAAGGAAGATTAGAGGCATGGGTGGCTTTTTAATCGGATAAAGCCATAGCTTCCAGGCTGCAGCGATATCACTGACTCAGGAAGGCTTTGGAGAAGTCGTTGTATTATCTCCCTAGAGACATTTCTCTTTAGAGACTTTGAATTAAAAAACCATTGTGAATTTTACAATTAGTAACTTCTAGTCCATGCAAATTTTTAGAAATATATTTTAGAAGTTGGTCGTTAGGAATGGGCTTTTTTCTCTTTCCAGCATGGTGAAGTGCTGCTAATTGAATTGAGGAAAGCAATTGTCATTATGCTAATAATAATGTTTTAGAGGGGCTGCCTAGGATCTTTAAATCAGCACTTTCCTAATTACCAAGGAAAGACTTGAAACTGATACAAGAAACATGAGGTCAAGTATTTGTCCTAAAGATCTCAAAGTTTACAAAGTTTCTACTCAAATCTAGGCATTGCTTTTCCATAGGGGAAATTCAGAGATATTCCAAACTTCTACATGGCATTCTTTGAAGGATTAACAGCCTCACTCCATCTACGCAGGATGTCAGACTGCTATTAGTGTTGCATTTAAATAACAGCATCAGTATGTAACCTCTGTGTGACACTTCATTTCAGGCCCAAGTATTAATGGAGTAGTAAGCCCCGAATGTGGTGAATTGTACAGCTGAAGTCACAGTCACCTTTCCTTTTCGTTTGCAGAAGTTAAGTGGTTAAACTAACACAGGCAACCTGTGGGGTTCCTTTGGGTTTCTTCCCTGCTGCGTTTCCCAGGGCTGCGGTTAAACCGGTGCAGGCTCTGCGGCTGGCACTGTGCAGCAGTGCTGTGGAGTGCAGCTCCTGGGAGGGCCGTGTCCACCGCTTCTTCCCCAGCAGGGTCCCAGGGCAGCCTCCAGGGACTGCCAGGGAAGCTCCTGGAGGTAACTTCCATGTGCTGTTTGTTAAATTGCTGGTTTTCAAATCTGAGCATAGCAGCTGTGCTCAGCATAGAGCCAAGGCTTAAAGCTTTTTTTTTTTTCCCCCTCACATAATTGCTTTTCATCCTAAAACTGGTAGGTCTTTACCCAAAGCTGCTAACATTCCTGCATGCACTTTAATACCAGTGAGTGAGCAGAATTCCAGACCACAAGTGCCAGGAAGCGCAGGTTACGGGTTTGATTTAAAGAGTATGTTTTGAGAATGAAGATGTCTTATTGTAGGACTTCTGCTGTTGAGGAACAAAGCAGTAGTGTCTTTGATTATTTCATTAGTGCTGTTATGTTACAAAAAAACAGCAAAATGTTTTAATGATTCCTTAATTGCTAATGAAGAAACTACAGTGGGGGTTTTTTTTTTGAGGTCTTTTTGCTGAAAGGTAGAGAGGAACAAACAAAGTATGTTTATGACTATAAGAACAAAGAGCAAGGTCATTAAATACAGTAGATGGTAAAAATTATGAAGAAAAATAAAATAAGTTCCTTTGTTTTGAAACTAATTGGATGATCTGAAAGCTTGTCATAAAACCATTTTTTAAACCATTAAGAGCATATTCTACTTTGAATTTTTTCAAAGTCTGAATAACTGTGGTTGTAATTAAGATAAACTCACTTGACTTTAAGTGGGTTTTTTTTTCTCTTTCTATAAAAGGTTTGTTTGCTTTTGGAATCTCAGGGGAGCTCTTTAACTTTTCTTTACACTTCAGTGTTGATATTGCTTTTTTGCTGTTTGGCTTCACTAGAAATTAAAAAGATTTTATAGGTGTACTGCTGAATTAGCCTCTTTGATCAAGGATACAATGTAATATGAATCATCTGCCTTTTGAAATATAAGTAAAAACTAGATTAATGCTGTATCCAGTAGAAGAGAGCAGTCAAATAGGCAGCCACCATAGAAACTTCACTCTGACACAGAAAGTTGCTTAACGCCTGATCATGCTTAAGTTTTACATATGGGTAAAGTCTGTATGATGCTGTTTAGTGCAGAACTAAGCAGGATTTTAAATTAGAGGTGGCTGCCTGCAGAGGTTAACTGACCCTGGGCTTGACTTTCTGCCTCGTGCTCGTGAAGGTGCTTTATCAATCCCACCGCAGCCTCTCACTCTCTGCAGAAGACGAGTGCTTTCTGTGTGTGTCAAGGGGTGAAACTTAACAAGGCAGTTGCACAAATCTCATTTCTCCTGACCCACTCTTGATAAACCTTTCTTTGCTTTACCAAATGCCTAGTGTGTGATTGTCCTGGGTTCAGCTGAGACAGAGTTCACTTTCTTCATAATAGCCAGCAAGAGGCTGTGTTTTGGATTTGAGCTCAGAAGAAAGCTGATATAAAGTGATGTTTATGCAGCTGCCAAGGTCGGCAGACCAGAGAAGCTGGGAGGGAGAACGGCCCCAGTGACCAGCCCAGGATTTGATCTTAAGTTTGGGATTGAGACCCAGAGTGGCCAATAATCTATCCCATAACATACCCGTCATGTCCAGTATAGAGGTGAGGACCCTCCGGGAGATCGGCCCTTTTAGTTCCAGATCTCTTTTGCTCTGGCTCATCTTGCTCCAGGTGGCTGGTCTCCCAAGGCCTTCCCCCCCACCCCTGTCAGCTGTGGGTCTGGGACGCTTGGACTGTTCTCTCCATTCCGTGAGTGCGGTTTCGGGACTCTCCCTGCTCCGGGATCGTTAGCCGGGAACAGGCTGAGCCTTGGTCATCAGGTGGGGGGGCAGTGTCACTGTGTATCACTCGTTTGTATATTTGTATATAGGATTATTTTCAATATTATTGTAGTTTAGTTATTAAATTGTCCTCATCTCAACCCATGAGTCCTTTTTTCCCTTTACCCCTTTAATTCCCTTCCCCCTGTCCAGGTCGGGGGGTGAGCAAACAGGTTGTGTGGGGTTGACTCCTAACCAAGGGTAAACCCATCACAATGACTTGAGGAAAGAAAGGACAGCATTTGAGCATTTGTGCAAAGGAATTAAGATATTAGCAGCATTTGGAAGGTGCCCATGCTTCAGGGACAGCTTTCTAGTGCAGATGTGGCTTAAGATACTTTAGAAGTAATTGATAATAGAATTAAAAAACAGTCTTTCGTGTTCTCTGCCTGTTCCTGCACGTTTGCTTGGTAATTCTTAAAATATATGCAGTATATTTTACAACCTTGAGTCATTTGTGTCCTGTAGTTTAGAAGTAACCTGTAAGACCAAAATAGTAGCTTTTTTGACTTTTTTAATAGCAAATAATAAATCTTTGTATAAGTCGTGCAAGTGTGTAGGAGATCAGTTCCGAAATACGTTTTGGTAAAAAGAGAAAATGTCAAGCAAAACCAGCCCCAAGTTGTGGTGTGCATTTAATAATTTTTTTTTTTACACTCCCAACCTGTTATGTTTCAAGTCATTGTACAGACACAGCTTGAGATGGATATTAAGAGATCAGTATGCATCTTGGTTATGATGTGGGTATATCATCCTGAACAGAAAGAACTGAGAGTCGGATTTACTCAGGTCAGTGAAAGAACACTAAAAGAAATGCAGTGCAGGTAAAGCTAGTAAAATTGGGATGGACATGTGAAACATCTGTCTCTTGCCATCTGGTATTTGTTTGTAGAACATCAGTTTACCCGCTAATTGGACAGTCGGAGATCTGCTAGCTTTTGCATTTAACTGCTAAGAGGACACAATGGTCCCTGGCCCCAAACATGGCAGCACTTCAAAGTATTTGTAAAGAGTATGTTGGGGTAATTCCATATTTTATAAAGGGACACCTGCAATTACTAATGTACTTGGATGGCTTCTTTTGATTTTATTGATTATTTGATCTGTTATTATTTGCTTTATTTTATTGATTTATTGAGTTATTGTAATGACAGGGAATGTAAGGTGTATATTGAAACCTTTTGGCACATTCAAGTGGCAGATG
This sequence comes from Pterocles orientalis, assembly GCA_011057875.1. Taxonomy (NCBI): domain Eukaryota; kingdom Metazoa; phylum Chordata; class Aves; order Pterocliformes; family Pteroclidae; genus Pterocles; species Pterocles orientalis. The sequence continues at coordinate 148,032 of WKFP01013514.1, read as the reverse complement.
ATACTAGCAACTGCAAGTTCTTCCTAAGGTGCAGTGTGTTCAACACGGTCTCAAATACATGCTTAGGAGACACAGGCTTTGTGCAGAAATGCAGCTGGTTTTTATCTGTGCATAGTGTCCATGCCAGTTAATTGCTGCCAATGAACTTTTGTGGCAGACCCCCCTGCAGTGCTGCATCCAGCTCTGGGGTCCTCAGCACAGGAAGGACACGGAGCTGCTGGAGTGGGGCCAGAGGAGCCCCGGAGATGGTCCGAGGCTGGAGCAGCTCCCGTGTGAGGACAGGCAGAGATTTGGGGGTGTGCAGCCTGGAGAAGAAAAGGCTCCAGGGAGACCTTCCAGTGCTGAAAGGGGGCTACAGGAGGGATGGGGGGCTCTGGATCAGGGGGTGCAGGGACAGGATGAGTGGTAACGGCTTTAAGCTAAAAGAGCGGAGATTTAGGTTGGATGTTAGGAGGAAGGTTTTTCCTGTGCAGGGGGTGAGGCAGTGGCCCAGGTTGCCCAGAGAAGCTGTGGATGCCCCATCCCTGGAGGGGTTCAAGGCCAGGCTGGATGAGGCTTTGGGCAACCTGGGCTAGTGGGAGGTGTCCCTGCCCACGGCAGGGGGTGGCACTGCATGGGCTTTAAGGTCCCTTCCAACCCAAACCGTTCTGTGGTTCTGTGATCTTTCTAACAAATTGAGGTACCTTGTGACAGTTTCTTTTTTGGTGTTTTCTCAGAATCTCAATTCACTTTGAATGTTTAAACTCGTAAACTGGGCCTCTAGAGCAACATTTTCTCTATGACCTGGTTACTACTACAGAAGGTATTGTCTTTCTTTTCAACAAAGCTTTAAGTACTTGACAGCTCATAATCACAGTAGGAGGCTGAAAATCTCATGGCTCTTTGGTCTCTGTAGTTTTTCTCCATGAGTGTATGCTGCTTTCCTCCTAAACAAGAAATAAAATAGCTTTGTCAGCTGAAGACTTTGTTTTTTGTAATTGAGTGTTTAAAAGAATTGTCAGACTTCTCCTTCTTGTGCTAAATGGAACAATTTGTCATCTTCAAGGGATGAATCACTTTTCAGTGTTAATCATTCCTACTGTGTTATAAAAGTCTTTAAGTATTTTAAAGGTAGCTGCTATGATAGTCTTTAAGCAGTAAACGTCCCCTCACTGTATCTTTGTCAGTAGGGTTTGGTATTAGTTGGCGTTTTCTTATGAAGTCATAGAATCATAGAGTAGTTTGGGTTGGAAGGGAAGTCCTATGTGTTCCATTTGTATTAATTGTATAAAATCTAATGTTACAAGCAGAAATTCTAGTTGGTACGGTAGTATCTGCCATGGTCTGAACCAGATTGAAAGTGTCCTCTGTTCTTTAAGCTTTATTTATTTGATGTCAGTGATGTGTCTAGATAGAGAGTTGCTGCTTAAACATTAATGTGCTTTTTTTTTACCTATTCATTTGTCCAAGTGAAGGGCTTAAATCCTGCTGCCTCAATGAAAACATGGTTTGTTTTCCATTTCTTTTGAGAATTCTGGAAGGTGAAGATGGTAATCTTTGTATTTTCCAGCGCAATTTGCAATGTAGTCAATAGTTAGGCAGGCGTATGTAGTGTGGGTGCCTTTCTTGTTAAAGTGCTTTATAAAGTCCGTGCCACATTAGTTGTTTTCATATGCAATGATTTTCAAAATTTGCCATATTTCTATGATTTATACATGCGTTTTAAATGCCCTTCCACAGAAATGGGGCGTGTATGTGTACACCTAACTTAGTAATTCTAGTATTAAATGGCATTCTGGACTTCAAAAGAATGTCATCTTTGTGCAGAGTGAAAGAAAAAAAGACATGGCAATAACTAGACTGTTAGTCTGTCAAAACTGTTCACATAAAGTAGATTTTAAAAGATTATGAAAGTTCACTTTGTGAGAGGCGTCTGTAACACCGAATGTCTATCAGCCTAAGTTGGTCCTTTGAAAACCTCAACATAATTATTTTTATTGAAAATATAGTTTTAAACTAATGACTATACAGAAAAGCGTTGCTTTTGGAATGAAGGAATGTAGTTTTAAATGTAAGACTTGCTGGAAGGGAGTTGTCACAACTTTAGATCTGTGCTGCCACGTGACTGTCCATTGCTGGCCGTGTTGGCTACAGGGAGCATCTTCTAACGAAGCTGGACAGGCATGGTGTTCCCAGAAGCTATAAGATTGGGATTGAGATTTTCTCCTGGAGTTCAACAAGGGCAAGTGCAAGGTCCTGCATGTGGGTCGAGGCAATCCCAAGCACAAATACAGGCTGGGCAGAGAATGGATAGAGAGCAGCTCTGAGTAGAAGGACTTGGGGGTGTTGGTGGATGAGAAGCTGAACATGAGCCAGGAGCATGCACTTGCAGCCCAGAAACACCCGTGTGCTGGGGGCATCACCAGCAGCGTGAGCAGCAGGGTGAGGGAGGGGATTCTCCCCCTCTGCTCTGCTCTGGTGAGACCCTCCCTGCAGTGCTTCATCCAGCTCTGGGGTCCTCAGCACAGGAAGGACACGGAGCTGCTGGAGCGGGGCCAGAGGAGCCACGGAGATGGTCTGAGGCTGGAGCAGCTCCTGTGCGAGGACAGGCTGAGAGAGTTGGGGGTGTGCAGCCTGGAGAAGAGAAGGCTCCGGGGAGACCTTCCAGTGCTGAAAGGGGGCTACAGGAGGGATGGGGGGCTCTGATCAGGGGGTGCAGGGACAGGACAAGGGGTAACGGTTTAAGCTAAAAGAGTGGAGATTTAGATTAGATATTGGGAGGAAAATTTTCACTGTGCGGGGGGTGAGGCAGTGGCCCAGGTTGCCCAGAGAAGCTGTGGATGCCCCATCCCTGGAGGGGTTCAAGGCCAGGCTGGATGAGGCTTTGGGCAACCTGGGCTAGTGGGAAGTGTCCCTGCCCACGGCAGGGGGTGGCACTGCATGGGCTTTAAGGTCCCTTCCAACCCAAACCAGTCTGTGGTTCTGATTATGTGCAAACCAAAAAGTACCTACTCTGTGTACTTTCTGCACTTTCACCAGGTTCACTGTTGGCCCATATCTAGCCATCCTCCCTGGTCCTGGATTGCATTCCGTGATTCTTCTCTTCCATGCATATGACGACTTCTGGTCATGAGAAAAAAGCACTTTTGCACTGCTGTGATTTGATTTGACACAGCAGTTCTTACAGTTTCTACCTGAAACTGGCATCTGTGTTTAGATACACTACGCTGGTACGCAGTGCCTTTTTTATTGTGGTTTCTTTACTGTTTTCACAATGAAAAAGTTGGGCATTAGACAGCAGTGTTTCAGGTAATTAAAATGTACTGAGACAAGGGCCAGTGGAAAAACAGCTGAAGTTGTACATCTGAGACGCTTGCAAGTTACTTTTCATGTTGTATAGAAGTCGTTCCATCCAAGGGTAGTATAGCCTGAAGTTTTAAATCCAGTTTTAAAGCTTGAGTTGCAGTACCCTGAAACAATTACATATTTGAAGATGTCCTTGCTTTCCCTTATGCTGGCAAGACTCCTCAAAATTGTTATTTTTGTATGTTTTGAAGTACTTCATACTAGTTTTTTTGTAATATTATTCTTTCTACCTCAGTTCTATTTTGCAACATAATAGATTGGCAGAACCCTCAGCAGAAAGGAACACAAGATAAGGAAGAATAATTTGCTACTACCCTCAAACAGGAATAACTGAGGGAGGCTTGTAGAAAGATAATAAATCCCCCAAACCCGTCTGTTCAGCAGAGAGCTGAAGACAAATGCCACATACCCCATCTCTCAAGTCAGTGGGAGCGTGATGGGAGTCACCTGTGTGCTTGGTGAAATTACCCTGTGGAGCACCCTCATCATCCTGGGACATAGGCCTGCTCTCTCTGAGCTAGGTCATGAGAAAAGTAAATAGAATGGGTGTTTGACTCCTAACCAAACATCTGTAACTTCTGTTTCCTCTCCTTCCTTGATAGCAAGCTCTCCCTTTGTCTGAAAAAGGTATTTCATCTCTCTACCGTGTTTCCAGTAGAGTACTCTTTTGATAAACAGAAAGCAGCTTTGACTTTCCTTCCGTGCATATTGAGGTAAAGAATGAAATTGGAGGTGCATGGGTGAAGGAGCAGATATAAGTGACTGTATTACCGCTTGCTTCTGGCTGTCGGAATTACCGGTGTAAAAGCAGTGGATGAACAGTGCCAAATCTTATGGTCCATGTTCATACACACAGTTTTTCTTCTCGATAAAGCAGGTGTGACATTAGTGAGAAGAGAGCAGTAGTCAAGCATATTTCAACTTATGCTGGGAGATAAGCTGCTTTTAGGAAACATTCTTAAATATCAGTACAGAAATACTTACACAGCTTCTTGCTGTGGGCTCTGCCAGTCGTAGAAATAGAGACTGGGTGATCTTTGCTCGTGTTTTTATCTCTTTTGGAAGGTTGAATCCTGACTCCAAGAGAAGATAACTTTTTGAGGCTTGGCAGGGTAGCTCATGAGTATAATTTGCTTTTAATGACAGTTGCAGCAGTTTCAGACCTGTCAGAGCAAATGAGCATGTTCTTAGAGGAGCATGAAATCCCACGCTAACTTCTCAGAAGCAAAGGCCAAACAATTATTTAATGAAATGTGTAAATGTTTTGATAGACTTGCCTTTATTAGTTAATATAAGCAGACAATCTGGTTAGAGTGGCATTCTGTATGTTCTGTTACATTTGTACTGTATTATTTGGGAATACATTAAAGTTATAGGTATACCTGTAAATCCAGAATGGATATTTTAAAAGAGATTTTAATAGAGGTTTTAATATGCCTTGCCCAAGTGATTCTACATGTTGTTATAGTATAAAGTATGTATGTTACAATAATATAAAATGTCTCTCCCTTTGATTTCTAAACAGACAGCACTTTTGTCATAATGCAGTTTCTTGTTTACAGCTGTTCATGTTGGTGTAATAAAGTGCAAACACCTTCAAATGTGACTGTATCATGTGTGTGATTGTGTGTAGAGCTGACGTTAAACATAGACTAAATATATTTAATTTGAATAGAATGTTGCTAGAGCTGTTACAGAAACTGTGTTGAAGACATTGGGGTTTAATTTGAATTTTTGAGGAGAAGATTGAGGAAAGCTGAAGCATAAGCTTAATGGTTATTCAAGAGCAATCCAATAATTATGGAAGATTTCTATATAATAGTCCATTAGGGGATACACTGACTCTCCACTCTTTGACAGGTGGATGACATCTTAGGAGAAGGCAGTGATGAAAGTGATAGTGAAAAAAAAAAGCCAGAAGAGGAAGCAGAAAAACCTCAGATTAGTGCAACAGAGACTCTGGGAATGAAAACAGATCAGAGACCTGGCTCATCCTCTTCATCATCATCAAGTGAAAGAAGCTTAACAGGCAGTGTACCCAGGTATGGCTCTTTCAAATGTAAAAAGAAGTGTTATTGATGTTTCATTGTGTTCCTGCCTATTCAGCAGGCTTTTTGACAAGCAGTCTTTACGTCATTGTTAACCTCTGTGTGTAGGTCATTTTTTTTGTATTACTCTGAAATTGTCATGCTTAGCTCTTCAATGTTTTGGGATTGATTTAAGGAAATGATCATAGTAAATGTCTGTTGAGAACCAGGATATTGCCTGTCTGGAAAGAACTGAAGACAACTGAACTGCGCTTATTTTAAAGTAGTCTTGATCCTGGGACATATACAGGACAATGTCTTCTGCAAAATACTTTAGGTAAAATAAAGCATTGGTTTGGGAAAGCTATGGTTTTCATCCTGCATTTTTTGAGATATTTCTATGTGAGAAATTCATGCAAGTCAGGTTGTTGAGATGCTTTTCTGCTTTAGTCTCCTAGAAATAACATTCAAACTTGCTAGTCTCTTCTGTAAAAATGATTTTAGTTTCCCAACATTGACTGTTGAATGATGACTATCAAACAATTGCGAGTAAATTAGAACTTGGAGAAATAACCTACATGGGAAGCTTGCACAGGCCTTTTAGTTTATCATGGATATTTCCAATTGAGCATTTTCAGAAAAATGTCAGTCTAAAAGGTATAAGAATTTAATCTTGCCTTAAATATCTAGAAGAGAAATTCTTTCCTAAATAAAGTTTGGAAGAGGAAAAGCAAGGCAGTGATGAATATTTTTAGAATACCATTTGAAGCAGCAAGGAATGACGGTGGCATGTCACTGTTAATTCATCTTAATACTATAATGTTTTGTTACGTAGAAAATGCACCAAATTCTGAAAAATGAAAGGCAAAAAGAATCGTATTAAGGAATGTTTCTTAGAATTATTGCTAAATACTATTCATAGAATCACAGAATCATTAAGGTTGGAAAAGACCTCAAGGATCATCAAGTCCAACCGTCAACCCAACACCACCCAACCCACTAACCCATGTCCCCAAGCACCACATCCACACGTTTCTTGAACCCCTCCAGGGATGGTGACTCCACCACTGCCCTGGGCAGCCTGTTCCAATGCCTCATCACTCTTCCCGTGAAGAAATTTTTTCTAATATCCAGCCTAAACCTCCCCTGGTGCAACTTGAGGCCATTTCCTCTTGTCCCGTCACTTGTTCCTTTAGAGCAGAGCCCAGCACCCCCCTCACTGCACCCTCCTTTCAGGCAGTTGTAGAGAGTGATGAGGTCTCCTCTCAGCTTCCCCTTCTCCAGACTGAACCCCCCCAGCTCCCTCAGCCGCTCCTCGTCAGCCCTGTGCTCCAGACCCTTCCCCAGCTCTGTTGCCCTTCTCTGGACCTGCTCCAGCCCCTCAGTGTCCTTCTTGTGGTGAGGGGCCCAAAACTGACCCCAGGATTCAAGGTGCGGCCTTACCAGTGCCCAGTCCATGGGCACAATCCCTGCCCCAGTCCTGCTGGCCACACTATTGCTGATACAGGCCAGGATGCCATTGGTCTTCTTGGCCACCTGGGCACACTGCTGGCTCATGTTCAGCCGGCTGTCGCCCAGCACCCCCAGGTCCCTCTCTGCTGGGCAGCTTTCCAGCCACTCTGCCCCGAGCCTGTAGCGTTGCAGGGGGTTGTTGTGACCAAAGTGCAGGACCCGGCACTTGGCTTTATTGAACCTCATACAACTGGCCTCAGCCCATAGCTCCAGCCTGTCCAGATCCCTCTGCAAAGCCTCCCTGCCCTCAAGGAGATCAACACACCCACTCAGTTTGGTGTCATCAGCAAACTGACTGAGGGAGCACTCCATCCCCTCATCCAGGTCATCGATAAAGGTGTTAAACAGGACATATTCCCCATGTACGGTGTGCAAAGAATAGAACAAGTACACTTGTAATGAGCTTTTTCTGTATATAGGGAGGTTTGTAAGTAAGCTTGGCAGTGCTTCTGCACTCAGGAGCCATGTAGAGGTAGTAATGTTGCTAGAATAAATTCTTGGAGCAGCTTCTTAAGTAACTTCTCTGTTTGTGACCTTTCTACCTCTTAAGAGTTTCCCTGTAGTTTGTTAAATTGCATCCAGAATGGAGTGCTGGATATTCACACATACTCACAAAGTGCTGGTTCAGATGCTGACCCAGTGTCTGCTCGACAGGAGATTCTGCTTGATAGAAAGGAGCCGCTGCCCCTCATCGTAATGCCGTTTGAAGTTTTAAATTGGTGATTACATGGTCGGTCGGTGTTGTATGTGCCAAAGGGATACCTTCCCAGAGGGGTAGTATAAGAACAGTTCTTAACCAGCAGGATTAACATCTCCAGGGGTTTAGTCCACTCCAGCGCAAAGGTGAACTGCAGTTTCTGGTGACCACACTTCCAAAAGCTAAGTGCTGTACCAGCATACGTGTCCCAACAAGATCTGGAGTTTCTGTTTTGAAAATTGGGGTCTTTGATGTGTTAGGAGCATAATAAGGCTGAAATTGTATTTAATAATTTTCAGCTATTTCTGCTCTGTTACATAGCCTGCAGTCACGAGTTATATATTACTCAACTCCATCACAGAAAATGGAAACTTTGTATTCTAAAGGCCAGTCCCAACTATTCATTATGTAAATCCATCCTGGGCGAGGTATTTAAATAATTATTTTATGGCTTGTTATGATCATTCTGATGTCAATGTCCATATTTTAGTTATTAATCTTTCCGGAAAACAAAAGATGAACAAGAGAAAGGCAGTCCAAATAGGATCCAGTAGTCTCACGGTCTGGCTCAGCTCATTCCTAGCAGAGCCGTGGCCTGCAAAGACTGCAGGTTTTGGTGAGCAGTGCTCCGTTTGCTCCATGATACCTTTCCAGTAACTGCTGGCACTGCAACCAACAGAAATCTCACACTTTCGTTTCATGGTAAGTTTTCAGCCTGGAAATCAAGAGAATCAGAATACCTTGGTCATGTATTTGGTTGATGCCACTTTAAAAATTCTCATGTATGGGGCAAAAAAAAAAAAAAAACTTTGAAAAATCCAATAGCTAGGGGAAATGCAGCATCTTTACTTTTATGACTTTTGGTAGGTACCATGCAGTTAGGTTGCAATCTGACATCCTAGAGTTGCTTTAAAATTCTAGCTTCTTATGCAACTGAATAAAATACTAGCCTTTCTCTCAAATATCGTGTTAAAAGAGTACTGCATAGACCAATGACTTGAGCCCCCTCGCACTTCTACTAAAGTTTTCTACTTGGAATGAAATTCCACTTAAATTTCATGGATGACATTGTTTTAACTATATTATTGCTGTAAGCTGTGGATAAGGAGTTACAGATCATGAGGGTGTATGGGTGTTTTCTAGTAAGTGTTAGTAGTTCTTAATGGTACATAATATCAAAAGGCTTTTGAGAGTAGTACAAATGGAATTTGTTTGTAAGGGAAATCGGAAAGTCTAGATTCCGTAACAAAGTACACACCTAGCAACAGGAGGTATCTAATTAGTTTGAGATATTTCAAGCTTTAAGTTGTCAGTGCACAGTTAGCTTCATTTTTCCGGTGCAATTTGGTTTCATTCTTCTGCCTTCGTGAGACTTGAGTGATAGTGGGCACGTGCAGTTCTCATACTTACCCTTGTCATCTTGAATTTGCATGTTGTGAAGTAGCAGGTTGGCTTTTAGCTTTTAGTTTGTTGATCCTTCGAATTTCTAGTGGAGATGTGAAGCCCCGTACAGCAAATATAAGTGTGTATATGTGTGTGTGTCTGTTGACTTGCCTATTTTCTGATGCAGAGCAGACTTTCAAAATAGTAAATAAAATGCTTAATGTATTACTGGAGCTAGGGAATGGGGTGCACTTCGTCTAATGAATTAAAGCGTTAAAGGAACTGGGGCAACAAAGCAGGAGTTTAGAGATGTGCCACCTCTGTCCCAGTCTTGCAATGGCATATAGCTGTGGCACGTGGTTTTCTGTAATGCACCTACAGTTTCTCTTAAGGTGTTGGAAATATTCAGTGGTGAGTGGGAGTTATAAAAAAAATTAATATTAATTTAGTTTCTGAGTAGTCATGTTTGTGTGAGATGGTGAATTGGTGGTCCAGATGCACCCTTCTGTTTTCTGTTCACATTTCCTAGTGCAGGCTCTGCTGCCAGCTTCTAGTTCCTGAGGGAGAGGAAGCGACAGCAACCTTCAGACTTTTGAAGGATGGCTCGTGCTGCAAGCAGCCTGGTATCCAGTACTTCTTTATGTGCCTCAGTGGTGCCTGAGGAATGACTGTCTGAGCAGAGTGGAAATGAGCCCAGCATCTTGTAAAAAAATAAAATTGAAAAAAGAAAAGTTTTGTTCAGGTTCCTGGGGTGCTGGTTTTTTTAACAGACTTTTTTTCTGAATGCTCTCAGTTCACAGTGCCAAGGCCAGTGTTTCTACAGTGTTCAGTTCCAGTCTTGGTAGTTTCGGCTTGTGTAACTCTGATGTAAGGGCTAATGGTTGCTTTGCTGAGAATTTCTTTACTTTGGAATGGAATTTTCAATACTTGTGTTAAGGGATGTTTTTCAGACTGAGAAGGAAGTATTCTCCTCTGAATAACTAGTGGGAAGAAATCTAATATCTAGAAGTGATATCTAATCTGTTATCAAGAAAATTTTGCTTGCAGGATTTAAAGTTCCTTTACAAAAGTATAGCTCAGTGAAATGTTTCCTTTTGCAAAATTTCTTGCTGACAATTTCTGCATCTGCCCCGAGAAGATTATTTTTTTTGACTGATGGAGAAATCATAATTTTAAGAACAAATGGGTAAATTATAAAAGATATATATGAAATGGTACTTTACACTTGGACTTCAGCATATTTTCAAAGCATCTAAAGTACCTTGTGCTTTTGTACGTTCCCATTGTGAGTTTCTGATACGTATTTATTAATTCAAAGAAGCGTTTTAAGTTACTTTGCTATAGAGTGGTGTTAATCTGAAGTCTTTCAGGGAGCCTTCAGTCTTTGAAACTCTATACAGAATAAATCTTTGAACTCTAGTTGAACTAAAGCAAATTATTTTACTCATTTTTGGTTGTCTGATCAGAAAGAGTCTACATATCAAAGCTGTCCCTTGAGTTCTTCCAAAGCAGGTTTTGTCAGTCTGTCTATTCTTTGTTGTCTTAACAAATGAGAACGGTGGTTTAACTGAAAGTACAGCTGTGTTCCACGATTCACAATGTGATGTAAAACTTCAGCTATCTATAGAAAGGGCTGGCTAATTCATAATCAAGGAAAACTGAGTTCAGAATCTCAAAAATTCCTCAATTGTCTTTTCTGTACCCATTTACTAGACGTTTAAAAAGAACAGCGATATTTTAGGTACTACCTTAAGAATGTCTGCGGTTCTTTTAATTGTTTTCTTTTCTTTCAAATATAATAGTACTTCCTTTCAACAGCAACTTTGCTAGCAGACAGAAATTACAGTTTTGCTTTCTTGCTGCCGGAAAAGAATGCTACAAACTCACGTGTAAAATTCTATTGATGACACTTTTCATCCTAGTTGAACGGGTATATTCACTGTCACTATAACTTTTTCCCAGTTCCCAGTCCTGACATACTTGGGTTTGAGAATCTTGGCACCTGAATTTTTATAGCTCAGTGCTGTAAACCTTGTATTTGTGAAATATTTTTTAAAACAATTTCAGTGACAATCTGCTCAAAACCTGGTAAGCAACTAACTGGTATATGGTCAAAGTCTTGACGGAAAGTACCCTTAATAGCCAAAAGCACATCTCGAATATGGCTGACAAAATAATTGTAGAAATTTAAGCATTTTGCCAAAGAATGGTGGTCTTGTGTTTTCGTGGTCTTGTGTTTTCTTATCTGAGCAACTCATTACATTGCTTCGTGAGTAAAGTGTTAGTGTTATTACACTATATAGTCTTCTAGAAGTCCTCTCTAAGTGATGCGAGTATGCTGTTGATTTGCTCTTTACAATCTAGAAAAACTTAATATCTACATTTAGAAATATTGGTGGTTTAAAGTCATCTCTTGCTGCATCAGCACAGCTCGCTTCATTGTCAAGCCGTCTGGTAAAGAGCCCCTCTGGAAGGTCACCCTAGACAAAACACATCGTGTGAAGTTAATCTTAAGAATTAAATCTTTCATTAGCTCCTTTCTCTTGAAGTAGATTTTATTTGAAGGGACACCTAATGATGGCTAACTGCAGAATGAAAAAGGGAATCAGTATTTTGGTATTTGATCAACACTTGGATGTTCAAGAGAACATGCTTGGTTCTGGAGATGACGGATCCAAAAGTAAAAAATTCCTTGCTGTTGTAGATAACTGGAAAATGTTGTTCGTCTGAAGAACAATTTAACTTTATTTTGCTCTCATTGATATATCTTTTCTGGAGTAACTGCTTCAGAATTTTAGTCTGGATTTCTGTGATGTGTGGTTATTCTGATCTACTTCAGTTTCCGGAGCAGTAAAGTGTAGTCATGAATGATACTGAGGTCCTTGGGGAAGTCTTCCATTCAGATCTCCCTCTGTAAGAACAAGTTAATTATTGGGACCCGAGTATCAGCTAAAACTTGTGCTGTGGTTTTGGCTGTGGGCCTGCTGTGTCAATGGATGTGGGATTACAGAGGAAAACATCTGATTTTGAGCACCGTGTTCCCTCAAAACTTGTCATGTCTGTGTTGCAGAAGCAGCATTTCAGTGAAGTGTTGTTGAGTTGGGTTGAATCTTGCAGCTTGTTTGGGTGGTTTAAGATCTCTGCATGGAATTAAGATTGCTGGAAGACTTCCGAAAGCAAATACAGCACATTTATTGATATTGGCAATGAGATCATGAATCCACAATCAAACACAATGTGTTTGATAGGACCAGCAGCTTATTGTTCCTTGATGTCATCTGGTAATTCCTACTTGAATAGTGCATCTTAATGAGCATCTCACTCCATTGGGGTGAGGGTCAGTAGGTCTCCTTGCTGAAGGAGGAAAGCCACTCAGCCTTTGAAGACAATGAATAATCATTGAGTAGGGGGGAAAAATAAAAGACCTAAACTCTTAAAGATCCCTGCCCGGCAACCACCTCCTTTTCCAGCTGTGGGGAAAGCTGATTTTCTTTAAGAATTTGCAGGGACTGGTGGCATTTATCAGCTTGAAGGTACTTCCCTGGAAATTCCTGTCCTTAAGGTGGGGTGAGTAAAGGAAACTCAGTATAGATGATGTGATCTATTTTGTAGATTGTCACACTTCTGAAGGTTTCCAGGTTGTTGGGAAAAGTTTGAGTTTGTTTCAGAGAGAACAGCCCAAATTTGTTTCTGTAATTAGGACTGTGATTAGTCTAATTTCTTATAAATTCATTCTAATTCAACATTCTAAATACTACATCTGGGAGAAGAAAGCATGCTTCAGATAATAAGAGGATGTGGTTAATATTTATTTTGTATAACAGAAATTTCTGATTAAAAATTTTGCATTGTCCGATTTTTCTTGGTTTTAAAACTTAAGTGATCTGGAGAATATAACCCCTGAACTAGCGAGCGTGTCTCGGGTCTGTACAGTACTCTTGTGAAGAGTTTAAGCGGCTATGCAAGAGGGGTATTTCGAGGCATTAAGAACTGAAATTTCCACCAACTTCCCTTTTCCCAGAAGTATCAATTAAATTCAACTTCCAAAGTGGATGTTTGTGTTGTTATTTCCTGATGGTGCAAATTTTTCCTGATGTAACAATAGTTCTCATAGTTACGATAAGCTAAGAATATATTTAAATGACTGAATTCCCTTGTATTTCTAACAGTTTGGAAGTAAACAGGTTTTCTGTGTAATACACATAAGCAATTAAACAATTACTTCGCCTTCAGTTAGGTTTTTTTTCCCCAGGAGCAGTGTTGAAACACTCCAGACAGAAATCCAGGATCAGCTTCTAAAGCCAAGCGCTCCTGTTGGCAGCACATCTTGCTGTTTTCACATGAGCCGGCTGTTCTGCAAAATTTTCATGTCACTTCTGTTTGGAAATGTTTTTGATGAAGAGTCGAAGAAAGAAGAGTGCTCTGGGCATGGAATGCATAATTTGCTCAGTACTTAAATATTGTTGAATGAGTGTCTGCTGGAAACATGAAGTTTCCATTTAGGAATGTTTTTACTTGAAAGCTCCTGTTTTATCTGAAACTTGTACACAACAAAATTGCTAACTTTTTGAAGCCATTTGAATTAAGTTTGTTTTTCTCTAAAGGTGATTTTTTTTTTCTTTTTTCATGTTTTGGAGTTTTTTTCAATGTTTCTAGCCCCAAGTGCTCTACCCTCTGTACACTGTTGAAGCAACAACTCATTTTCACTGGTGGACAGCTGGGAAATTGTAGATCCTTGTTCCAGAAGGTTGAATAAGTGGAAACAACAATTTAAAAAAAAAAAAAAAGCAGGAGACATTGATAGATCCTTAATTTAAACAGTAAAATCAAAAACACACAGGCAGTGTGTTTGATCATTGATACTGTTTTTTTTTCTTAGCATAGAATTTTTCTTTATGTACATTTTCTCATATAGAGAACTTGATAATAATCTATGCTGTATCTAGCCCCTCTTCACCCTACTTATTCACAGTGTTTGACTAATGTTAGAATATATTCTCAGAATATTCCTGATTACCTTTATTTAGGGTTGTAATGAAATACTTCTGGATAGAAAACTAACCGCTGATGTGCTCACACTTGTCTTGTAAAAAATATATTCTAGTGATGTGAGGAGGTAGGCAGCAGGGAGTTATTACATAATTATTAAACTGCAGCCTGATAGATTATAATTTTTTTTCATGTGGGGCAGATATCTAAAATACTTAGCAACCTGACCTTTTTGCTGTTGTACCAACTGGCAATGGCAGTGTGGTAGTGCCTGCAAGCCTGATCTTTTCCAAGTCCTCCTGGACTGACTTAGCTGGAAAGGACTAAAAAGCAAATCAGGCAGAACAGAGGCTTTGGCGGGTGGTAAGGTGGTATGATGGAAGGCGGTTGTCTTTGCAGAAGCGGTCTTCAGGTAGACATTTCAGTAGGTGCGATGAGTAGCGTTAGGTTGCTCCTTCTCGTGTAACTCCATTGTACTGGCTTGTAACTTTGCCAGATAGATTAAAATCCTGTCGGCCTCGCTCTGTGCTTCGGACTTGATTGCTTTTGGAGAAATGAAGTAAAAAAGATTTGCCATTTCAGCTTATTGTACGAGCAAACTGTGCAAAGGATAGCTGTACTTGGAAAATGTACTTACAGCTCATGCTGAGCAGAGTAGATTTTTTAAGCAGGAAAGTTCAATAGGATTAGGATTTAATTGCAAATGTCACTGACAAACTCAACTGCTATAGCACCATATTGGAAGCATTTTATAATTATCAGTGGAGAATTAAAAATGCGGAAGGAGGGATGAAGAGAGCTGGAAATCTTACTGTTAAAATTACATCTACGTGCCAGCATGCTTCTGTTTTATCACTGTCCTGCTCTTTAGACCAGATTTCTTTTTACTTTTTAAAGATAACAATTGTATCATTTGACTCTAAACAGACTTTTAAAAATCATTCTTGTGTTATGGCCTCACAAATACTGTATATAGTGGGTTGTGCAAGTGTCAGTAACATTGCATTTTGCTAAGCCAGTCGTCCTTTTGAAGGACTATTTGCAGACCTCTACAGTAGAGAAAATAACTATTCAAATGTCATAAGTCTATAAGTTTGCATGCATATTTTCACCAGAATATTGCCTCTAAAATTTCATTTTGATGGTATGGAGGCAATCATCTTAAACACCCTGAAAGACTTTCATGGGTAAATTTTGCCATGAGTTGCTCTGTGGAATCACTAGAAGCAGGCCTGTAAGCTTCTTAATAAATCAGAAGGAATTTCCACTGTATTTATGTTGTTTAAAGCATTTCCTTGGGTTCAGTTGTCATCTGTTAGGTAACTGCTGGTCTTTCAGTGCAAGTACTGTAGCAGCACAACCAGGGAGATGGGGAGCTCTGCCTCCTCGTTCATGGGCTGAAGCATCATTCGGTTTTCTTGTAAAATGCTGAGTTATTCTGTAATTAATTTAAAGCTCTTACAGAATATAGTTTCTAAGCTTGTCTTATCAGAGAAAGTGCTTGTGTTTTTCCTTCTGATGATTAGAGCAAAATGGGAGATCCAACATGAATTTGGCCCCAGAGCAGCCGTCAGGTGTGGGCAGCGCCTGCATCTGCCCGTTTGTACCGCGGAGAAGGGCAGCACAGAGGCTTTGGGGTTTTTCCCTCCATTGCAAGGTCGTTCTGTTAGAGCAAGGCTACCTCTCTCATCTGCAGCAGTCAGAACAACTGTGAGGCTTGTTTGTTAACTCCTGGCTTGGAAAACAAGTTACTACGCTGAGTGCTCACTGCTCTTCGGTGTTGTCTCATATCGGAAAATTCACAAGTTATCTGGGTCCGAGAGAAGGGTTGTTACGGGCAAGTCACTCTGTCAAGCAAGGGGAGAGAGGCACTGAGGAAATCAAGTCTCTTTTGCAGCATAATATTCCGACTTTTTCCATTGGGAAGACTTTCTAAAAAAGCTCCCAAACGGAGATTATTTGGAACTGAATGATCTGCTCTGCAGCAAGGTTTGTCGGGCTCGAGGGTTAACGGGACAAAGGATCCCACCAACTCCTGAGGTTCCTGTGCCGTCCCTCAGACAGCAGTCAGCCTTTGGCTGTTTTTAGAGTATTGGTCACAGAATTATCAAGGTTGGAAAAGACCTAGATGATCATCTAGTCCAACCATTACCAATACTTCCCAGCTAAATCATATTCCTCAACACAACGTCCAAATGTTTCTTGAACACTCCCATGGTCAGTGACTCCACCACCTCCCTGGGCAGTGCATTCCAATGCCTGATTACCCTTTTCGAGAAGTAATACCTCCTAATGTTCAGCCTGAACCTCCCCTGTCTCAACTTGAAACCATTCCCTCTAGTTCTATCACTGATTACACGAGAGAAGAGGCCGACCCCCAG
>WKFP01013514.1:83991-131678 GCA_011057875.1 Pterocles orientalis | reverse complement strand
GCTCATGTTCAGCCGAGCATCAATCAGTACCCCCAGGTCTGTTTCCTCAGCACAGTCCTCCAGCCACTCTGCCCCAAGCCTGTAGCGCTGCCTGGGGTTGTTGTGGCCAAAGTGCAGGACCCGGCATTTGGTCTTGTTAAACCTCATCCCGTTGGCTTCGGCCCAGCTCTCCAGCCTATCCAGATCCCTCTGTAGGGCCTTGCTACCCTCAGGCAGATCGACACTCCCAGCCAATTTGGTGTCATCCGCGAACTTACTGAGGGTGCACTCAATGCCCTCATCCAAGTCATCAATAAAGATGTTGAAGAGGACAGGCCCCAGTACCGACCCCTGGGGGACTCCACTCATGACTGGTCTCCAACTGGATTTGACTCCATTTACCACCACTCTCTGGGCCCGGCCCTCCAGCCAGCTCCTTACCCAGCCGAGAGTGTACCCATCCAAGCCACGGGCTGCTGGCTTCTGCAGGAGGATAGCATGGGAGACAGTGTCAAAGGCTTTGCTGAAGTCTAAGTAGACCACATCAACAGCCTTTCCCTCATCCAGCAGATGGGTCACAGGATTGTAGAAGGAGATCAGATTGGTCAAGCAGGACCTGCCCTTCACGAACCCATGCTGGCTAGGTCTGATCTCGTGGTCATCCCACACCTGCCGCGTGATCTCCCTCAAGTCACTTCTGTTTAAAGTCTGCTTTTGTTCTGGAGGCTTTTTCTTATCTGGGCAAAAATACTCCTTTGTTTTAAAGGAGTACAGGGGCACACAGATCTAGTAAAAGTCAGTGAGGGGGTCTCTCTTTAGATGTACGTTTCAGGTGACTCAGGGAGTTAAATCCATATTTCTATACCTGGTTTATAGACACAAACACCTCTCCGTGAAAACACTGAAAGATATTATGGCTTTGCATTAAGGTTATTTTTCTATTTGTAAACTATATATGCTGAGAAGTTCAGAAGTTTTGTGAATTTGGCCAAAAACAGATGCATAGAGGGATTAGTTTGAAAATAGTTCTTTGTTAAAGGTGTGTTAATGTTACATGCTATTTCAAAGCTACTTTACTGATTGAGTGGTCTTTTCTTAAGATTTAGAGAAATCTTTTTTTTACTTGAAGATTGAATCATGTAGCTCTTTTATACCCAATATTTGAAATAATGGCATTTGCAAAATAGCAACAATATGCTACTCATTTGCTGTGCCCGAATTATGTCTTTTAGATCATTTGTTCACTTGTCTTTTCTTTGTCAGATGCACGGGAGAAGTTGTAATGCTTCACAGATTGCTTTTCACAGGGGATTCAAAACTCCATTGCTGCGAAAGGATTATACCAAATTTGTTCTGCTTTGTCCTGTATAATCTTCCTAGAAAGTTTTTACTAACAGAAATGCCTTTGTAAGACTTTCTGTGCCAAAAATGTGATTTTTCAAGTTTTTTTCCAATCTTAAATTAAATTAGGTCTCCAATCTGCTATAATGAATGCCCTGTAAAACTAGGGGGTGTTTTGGTTTGGTTTTTCTTCCTTCTCCAAACCTATGAGGTGTAGCTATGGTGTGTTATGCCTGGGGGACTAACTTTAAACCATATGAAAATGTTGGGTTGAAAAATGGGTATGTGTTGGTTTTATTGGGGTTTTATTGCTACTGGCACACCCATGCCACTTAAGATGCAGAGAAGTGGGTTTTCTATGCCCTTGTAAACCCACAGGTGGGTGGAAAGATGCTGAAAGTTATTGGCAGGTAGATGTGGTCTAAGGAACATGAACGTGTGGTGCTATTTTCAATATGCTCTTTCATTTGATATTACAAAAGAAAAAAAGTCATGCCTGACTAATTTGATTGTTTAAGGAATATTATGCTTGTATTTTTTAAAAGAGGGAGAAGAACCCCTACAATAATTAGTTGCCACATATGAAAGGGTATCTGGGAGATCTGCCACAAAAGAGGCCAACAGTGTTAGAAAGGGAGGTTGGCATTGAACATTTATTTTTAGGAAGACTAAATGGAGTGCTCTAATACAAGTAAAAAAACCTCAAAATTATCATCTCAGTGAAAAATATTTTTCCTCTTCATTTGTTATTATATGCTATCTGATGGAGGGAACTGTTCCCCAGGGGGATTTTTGAGATATAAGCCATACCAATTTCCTTGGCTTTTAAAGAGAAGCTATCTCTCTATTAATATCTTAAACCTTCAGAGCCGGTCTCTGTGTCCTTTACTTTTAGCTTTCGTGTGTTGTTTTCTTCTGCTGTTGTGGTAAAGAAGGTTTTTATTCTATTCCTAGTTTAAAGGAATTCAGCTTTATGATCTTATGTGAAAGAATTTGTGTGGACAAGTCCAAAAACTCATAGAACAAGACCTTCTGGTCAAATGATGCCTAAAGCATCATTTGAACTACTCTAGCTGTTCCGGACACAATTGTCAAAAGCATGAAATAAATGGATGTCTGATTTCTTTCAAATTTCTTCAGAAATAAATCAGAGAAGTATCTGTAGCACACACGGCAGTAAACGTTGGAAGGAATAGTGAGAGACGAAGAAGTGGTCTCCATGTAGGCGGTAGGTAACCCAGCTCTCAGCAGAGGTACAAAGGGTGGTGGTAAGCGTGTGCTCTGGTTCTTAGAGGCTATGTCTACATCAGGGTTTTAGCCCAGGTCAAGAGCGTGCCTTCAAACCAAGGCTTTAGCGTGCCTCCCAGTGGGGTCTTGAGCTCACCTTTTCCTGGAGGTCAAACTGGGATTTAACTCCAAGAGCTTGCCTGCTGTGCTCCAGCCACTGACGCACCTTCAGTCTGCAGGCTGAGCTCCAGCTCCTCCACAGGGAAGCTCTATTTCTGTCTTTAATCAGCCGTACGGCCTGTGTGCGTGAATGCCACTGTATTTTCTTGGTACACAGCGTGTCAGGAGGGCAATAGTAAATAAGGCACCTGGAATATTATTCTGTTTAAACTTTTGTATCCTTTAAGGGTTGGTTTCCTTTTTTATCGCTTTTGATAGTCTCTTTCATCTAGACAGTGACGACAATTTTGTGTTATTTCTTCTGGGGCATTTAAAAGTTGGGACATTGCAGTACACTGCTTTATTTTAAAATTTCAAGTGGTGAGTTACTTAAATTATAAGAGTGGTACTGATGAATGGCAGAATCAGCTATATAACCAAATGAATGCATGGCTTAGTTTTTTATAAAAGCACTCAATTAAGTAGATGAGACATTCATATTTTCAAGCTTGTTAATGAATTTAATGGCCTAAATTTTCAAGCTGTTACTAAAAATACATCTACTACAACTTTGGTTAAGTTGCAGATTAAATTAAAGTTGTGTTTCCAGCTGCTGATTAGTCTTGTTGGTACACAGTGTGCATTTGGATGTGAAGAAAACTAAGAAAAATACTTGAGAAAATTAATCTCAATATTCAGTAAGCTGGGGATAGAAGTGGTTGCAGTGTGCCTTGTCTTTTTTCAGAGAAGTTTTCTCTACAATTTTACAGTTGGCTTTACTCCTATAATATATTGTTTGTAAAAACCTACTGTCATCCAATTGCACTGAAAAATTATAATTTATATTAGAAAGTCTTCCCTTGGCTATGCGTTTGAATTGTATTTACAGCCTACAGGAAGACTTAAAGGGGAAAAGCTGCAATAATTGAAAGTCAGTTCTCCATAAACTAAGTTCTGTTTAGGATTCTTACCTGAGGAAAGCAAGCAGCCCACCAGAATTATGATGTACCCAACAGAAACGAGAAATCAAGTTCATGTTGTTTGTACGTAGATGGGCTTCTAAGCAGATGGTAGCATTGCACCACCAGAGGAATATCTGCCACAAAGGGCAGCCATGTAAGTGGGTTTTGTACTTTGAACTTGTCGAATTTGGGTAGGGCATGAGACTGGACCGGTCTGACATGGCAAATAAATGTCTTGCGCTCTTCCTGTTACCACTTTGTACTGTCTTCAGTTCTAGATACGTGAGCTGCTGCTGCATGGAGAAAATCAGAAAGCTGGATGTGTACGTTTCATTTATTCCCTCTGCTCTCTGTAGAGTCTTAGCCATGAATTACCATAATCTCAGTGTTTTCAGTGGTATAGCGTTGTGTGTTTTTGCTCGGAACTGTGATTTATCCACATACAGAAATGTAGGCACAAAACTAGATATTTGCCAGGGAAGTCCAGGTGAACAAAGGGAATGTTTCATTTGGAAAGCAAGCTCCTTGGATTCTGTAGGATTTTGTTCCACAAACCTTGAGTAGCCCCTGAGAAAACTTTCTGCTTTCCAGAACTTTGCAAGGAACCACCCTTCCAAATTCAGCATGAGGACAGATAAGACTCTGGAAACTTTTCCAGCCTCAGGAAGCCATTCCTGTTTTCTGTCTTTTCTATGGCCTTCTGGTATCATGAGTTGTCAGGGGAGAAAGGATTCAGATTTTCGATAGGGTTGCAAAGATAGATCTGTTAAAATTCTGTCTTTATAGTGTTATAGCCCAGGTTTGTTCAGCTGTGGTCCCCTTTTCTCTGCGAGAGCCGATGCAGTCTGCAAAGCACTAGACTATGCAGTGATTGATTATGACTGGCATATCCATATCGGGAAAGTATGTAACGGATGGTTTTGGGTGGTATTTGAGGCAATGGAGGATGAAAATGGTGGGAAAAGTAGATGTTATTATAGCTGTCTGCCCATCTCTGTGCTCTAGTGCTATTGTGGTGGAGGCAGGACCCGTATGCTGCTGTTTTTTTACAAAATATTTGGAACGTGTTTGGGTAAAGGACTGAGAACAGGCAAAGGCAAAGGAGTGCCAGAGGTGAATACTGTCTTCCCAAAGTCTGTTGTTCCTCGGATGGGTGCCAAGGTGCTTGGCACTGGGAGCATCTCCTGTAACAGGGGAGGTGAGTGATTTCATACGTCTGCAGGTCTAATTTAGCATTTGTTCAGCATCAGACCCTTCACTGTAAAGTTTCTGGTGTTTCATGAATGAGAGGCATGTAACACTTGTGTAAGACAGGAGTTCTTAAAAGGGCTAGAGAGGCAAGGTGGTAGTGCTGTATTTTTTAGTATCTCCGAGGATAAAGCTTCAACAACCTCTCTGGGTAACCTGTGCCAGTGCTTAGTCACTGTAACAGTGAGAGAGTGTTTCCTGATGTTCAGGTGGCACTTCTGTGTTTCAGTTTGTGCCTGTTGCCTCTTGTCCAGTCACTGGGCCCCACTGCAAAGAGCCTGCCTCTATCTTTACACTATCCCACCAGAAATTTGTACATGTCGATGAGATCCACACCCCACCCCAGGTCTTCTCTTCGGTCTGAACTCTCTCAGCCTTTCCTCCTAAGAGAGATGCTCCATTCCCTTAATCATCTTTGTGACCCTTTGTTGGACTCTCTCCAGTATGTCCATGTGTCTCTTCTACTGGACACAGTGCTCTGGGTGTGGCCTCACCAGGGCTGAGTGTTGAGGGAGGAGATCCTTCACCTCCATTGACCTGCTGGCAATACTCCTACTGCTGCCTGGGATGCCACTGGCCCTCTTTGCCACAAGGGCCTGTTGCTGGTTCATGAACCAGGGGTTCAACTTGGTGTCCACCAGGAACCTCAAGTCCTTTTCCACTTTCTAGCTGGTCAGCACCTGCCTTGTAGAGGTCATGGGGTTATTGCTCACCAGGTGCAGGACTTTGCACTTCCCTTCCCAACT
Source organism: Pterocles orientalis (assembly GCA_011057875.1). Taxonomy (NCBI): domain Eukaryota; kingdom Metazoa; phylum Chordata; class Aves; order Pterocliformes; family Pteroclidae; genus Pterocles; species Pterocles orientalis. The sequence continues at coordinate 126,016 of WKFP01013514.1, read as the reverse complement.
TCATATGTTCTTGTCAGCTCATGTTCTGCATCCTGTTCAGGTCACTCTGGATGACAGCATGACCCTCTAGGCGTATCAGCCACTCCTCCCAGTTTTCTGTCATCTGCAGTCTCGCTGAGGGTATGCTCTGCCCCATCATCCAGGTCACTAACAGAGATGTTGATCAGGACTGGAGCCCATATGGACCCCTGGGGTACACTACTAGTTACCGGCCTCTAACTAGACTTTGTACCCTTGGGGCCCAACCATTCAGTCAGTTTTCAATCCACCTCACTGTCTACTAAACCAGCCCATACGGCAACAGCTTCTCTATGAGGATCTTCTGAGACAGTGTCAAAGGCCTTTGTGAAGTATTCTCTGCTTTCTCCTCATCTACCAAGCCAGTCATTTCATTGTAGGAGGTTATCAGGTCGGTCAAGCACAATTTCCCCTTGGTGAAGCCACTTCTGATTACCTTGTCCTTCATGTGCCTGGAAATGATTGCTCCATCACCTTCCTAGGGACTGAGGTGAGGCTGATGGGAGTAGAGTTCCTCCTTCCTGCCCTTCTTAAAGACAGGAGCGATATTTGCATTCCTTCAGTCATCAGGCAGCATTCTCAGTCACTATGATTGCCTAAAGATAGAGTGGCTTCACAGTGATACCTGCCAGCTCCCCCAGCACTCATGGGTGCGTCCCATCGGGGCCCATGGACTTATGTACATCCAGTTTGCTTAAGTGTTCCCTGACCTCATCCTCTTCCTCCAGGAGTACATCTTCCTCACTCCAATCTTTCCCCCTGCTCTCTGGGACCTGGGATTTGTAAAGGCTGGTCTTTACAAAAGATGAGGCAAAGGTGGCATTCAGTACCTCAGCCTTTTCCTTGTCCTGTGTCACTGGGTGCCCTGCCCCGTTCAGCAGCAGGCTCACATTTTCCCTAGTCTTCCATTTGGCACTTACGGTACAAGACCTTCTGGTCACCTTTGACATCAGCAACTCCTGGTCACTGCAGCCAAGGAGTCCAGCGCTGTGCAGTACTGCTGCGGGCGTCAGGAGGAGCTCGGGGGCCAGACTGTGCAGTGAAGGAGTAGGCAGCATGGGGCAGGTATTTGAGCAACACAACTAAGAGCTAGATACATAACCATGGACACGGGAATGCTGAAGCTGAGTTAGTACAGCACAAACTCAGGTCCAGCACCTCCAAACTGCACACCTTCCAGCAGGGCAGCCACTTTTGGGTAACTTACAAACCTCCCAGAACTGAGGTGGCTGCAGGCAGAACAAGTTAGATGTTTCCAGTGTCCTATCTCTGAGAAGGGTTTGTTTTGTTTCGTTTTTCTTTTATTCCACTGATTATTTTTTTTTCCACCATCTGAGAGCATTCTGTGCAGTTGCAGTGCAGGAATCTGGGGTCTTGCGGTGCTTCAGCTTCTGTCAGTGGATCTAAATTTTGCTTGTGTCTCTTACCCTGTGCTCCCACTGCACCTGGTAATACTTGTGTGACCTGAGTTTTTTGTTGTTAAGGCTAACCCAGCCTGTCCTGTGATACTGCTCTGATCCATCGGGTATATCTTGCTGGAAGGAATGGGAGGGTCTGGCTGCCCCTGTTTTGTACAGCCGTAAGACCAAGGAGCTTTGCAGTCAAACATGGTCTTTGGAAGGATAGTTTTCTGTACAAATATTTGATCAACAGCACCATTTATTAAAAGCTGTTCCCAATAAAAATAGCTTTTTCTAGATGCTATTGACATATTGCATCAGAGTACGGAAGAAAGGAGGGGAGATGGTGTGTTCTCAGTAGAAAGGCTCGTCTTCTGAAAGAGGTCAACAACAGTGACACAAACACTTGCAAGCCTTGAAAGTTTTCCTTCACTCTAGCAATTAAAATTTCTTTGATATTTGCTGTGACTTTCCTCAGAGTTTTAGCATTGCTAAATTTTTAATACTAAAAACAACCCCTAAACCCCTTACTGTCTCCTGTGTTAAGTTCTCCTTCCAGCTCCTCATATGGATTTAGCCTTCTTCACTGTTCTTAAAGGAAGATAGATGAGCTTTCAGCTCATGCTTTATTTCCAGAAGGTGAGGGGACAAGTATAATTTATAAGGTGAATATTAGGGTATAATGCCTATGACATCTATATTACTTACAAAGGAACGTCTTTTTCTTTCCAGCAACTGAAAAATAAATGTGTTTTTCTGAGCTTGGAGATCTCTTCTCCATTTCATCACTTTTCAGTTTTTACGTGGCTGGATATCTTGGTGAAAAGGCAGGTTTCTCTTGTGAGGATGAGGGAGAATTTGAATTAGAGAAGAAAAAAAGGTACAAGAAGAAGAAAGGATGTAAAAGTTTTTGGGAAACTAATAGAAAAGATGTGAAGTGCCAAGGATGGTAGCTTGATGTAAGGAACCGGATAGTTCTGGAGGGTGCAGAGGAGAGAAAACACAGCAAAATCAAATCCTGAAGACAACAGAGAGGAAAATATGCTCTTGTAAATCAAAATCATCTACTGTGGGTATAAAGCACCACGTACCTTGCACGGTAGAGTCATCGCTGGAGTTCCTTTCTGTTGTGGTGCACCCTTCCGAGAGTGGTACAACCCTTTCGGGGATAATAATGGGATGATTGCATTTTCCATTAGATAGGTCTGTCAGTGGCTCCCAAGCTGGAGGAAGAGAAGTTTCTGAATCATACTCTTAATATCTTAAGAGGTCAAGTACAGTAGTGCTGGTCTTAGACATTCCCTGTCCGTTAGTGCTGCTGGTAGTATTTTAAAGCCCTGTGATTGATCAGACTTCCTGTTATCTGAAGGCACTCTTCTAGATGAAAATGCCATAGCATCTTTCTAAAAATAAAAATATGAATAAATATTTCCCATGGGTTGGCTGAGGCTTTTATACTCCCTGTGTTCCTGATTGCTCATTTTATTCCTTCAATATCATCTGTCATCTTCATTTCCTTAGGCTTCAGAAATTTGTTGGCTGTTTCCATTACATGAGAGGTGATTTTAAGATTTTTTTTGAAAGTACAGTTGAGAAAACCCTACTTTGATTTCAAGAGGAGACTGTCAACTCTTATGCTCTTACAATGACTTCCTTTTAAAAACCATAGTCCTCACTGCAGATGTGTGTCGTTATCTCTGCCTCAATTGTTCTTCCCATCTGGGGATCATAAGATATGGGAAGGGGAAGGCTGAAACATGTTATTTTTCTGGACATCATGGACATAAGTCTATGTTCCATGCATTAAAAAAAACAAAACGGCAACGTCTATAAGAAGAAATTTTAGGTGATTGCTGTCTTGTAGATGTGGTGAAAATAAAGCATTTTGAAGGGAATAGTTCTTGGAGTGAAACTCCCAAATACTAATACAAAGAGATCAGCTTTTAATATATGCAGTAATAGTTTCTTCTTATCTTAACCAATTATTAAGAAAAAAAAAAGGGGGGGGGGGGGGGGGGAAGAAGGAACTGGGGAACTCTTCCCAAAAACCCAGGCATCGGTTCAGAGGGATAAACCTGGGTCTAGTGGAAGGATCTGTGCTGCTCTTGACCTGGGCAGTTCTGTCCTGGGGGCTCCTCAGGGAATTTTGTAGGAAGCTGACTGCGTATTCTTACTAAAATGTATTTCATATGTATGTCTGGAATATAGTCTGATATATTCTTTGTGCGTCTATCTAATGCTTAAGAAGAAATTGAAGAAATTGAATAATACTATGAAAATCAGGGGATTTAACAAAGGTATGTTGCCTGATGAAGCAACCTTTTGCTTGCAGCTTCATTTGGGAAGCATGAATTACTTCAGTTTTCTTCTAGTATGATTCTTGACGGTGACATTTTTCTTCTTTATGTGGTAAATTAAAAGATTAAACAACAATGTTGACAGCCATTAACCTTAGGTTTCTTTATAGCTTGTATTATAAATTTATGGTAGGAATCTGTGAGGGAGGTAAAAACTGTAAGAAATTCTTCACAGCTTCCAAAAAAAAGAATATTTTGCCTTTTCCTGCTGCACATTTGTGCTTACTAAAGTATTACATTGTGCTTCAGATGAAGGTACTTAGCATATATTTGACAAATGGGAGAAATGTACAGGTTTCACTAATTTTCAAAAGTAGAGTAGCAAAAAAATGCTGGTCACCAGAGAGGAACAAATGTGAGGAAGCACACATCAATTTGGAGTGTATATATATATATTTTTTTTTAACTTAAGGTATCTCAGGTTTTCAAGTCCCCATTTCTTTAAAAAAAAAAAATCTTTTTATCCTTGCTGTTACATAACACACATGATGGTATTTCCAGAATAAAAGCATGAAAATGTGCAGTATTTAAAGTACTAGCCTAGCTTTGCAGATACTTTAGTATGATGGAGAGATGAAAAGCAGCTGCCGTTGCCATCCAGAGTTACCAAGTCAGTTTTGTAGGAGACCAAGGATTCTGACAAATGGATCATCGAGGTCCCTTCCAATCCCTAACATTCTGTGATCTTCATCCTGTTCTTCTGGCATAAGTTACTGCTCCCCAGTGAAAGTGGTTGCATGAAATATGGATTATTCCAGAGCTGATCTCAAACTTTTGTTTTTGAAACTTCGACAAAGATGTGTTGAATGGGAGTTCTGTATCAGAAAAACAGGGAAAATTCTTCAAGAAAGCTTTTCAAACATGAAATAATTATTTGAAATTCCAGCTTTCCAGTTACATCATCTCAAATTGGAGAAACAATTTTTATTTGTATATATATCTCTAGATATATAACTCCCCCTTCTTGCTGTAGTCTTGCATGAAATCCTACAGATCTCTCTTTCTTCTTTCTGTCAGAAATGTATTCTGATTCTTTTCTTTCTTTTTGATAAAATAGTTTTACTGTGCCAAAAATGACTAATCTGCAAAGAAAGGAGAAAGGGATTTCACTGTGCAGGGGGATGGTGGAATGCTCAAACTGGTTCCATCCCCGTTTGCAGGAAAATCAAAACTCTCAAAGTTCCTGCGAGATTATTGAAAAACAAGTCTAACGAGGTCTGTACGTTCAAAGATGCATAAATCAGTAGGGAAACAAAAGTATGCTTATTCAGCTGTTAAGAGGAAGGTCCTTGTTCTGAGAATCCAGGCACCTGTGTGTCATTGAGAGAGAGATGCAAAGTCTGCTTCAGGAGAAATCACCAAAGGACATTGTTCACTTCCTAGCTGCTGCTTACAGGTTCTGAAATGCTTTGAGATGCTAACTGAAGAGTTATTGCAAAGGCCGAGTACAGTATCTGTTAATTAGAGGAGTATGCATTTTGGAAAGCCTCAGATCGTTAAACTGGGTAAGAAAAAAAAGTCACAAGAGAGAACAGTGAGAGTGTAAACGTTCACATATTGAAACTATTAACTAGAGCCAAAATTAACCAAGGTGCTGGTTCCCATTTAGCTTATGAGGCTGAAATGATCTTGTATTTCTCTGTTTCCTAGAAGGAGCAAGTACACAGCTTGTGCATGTTTGCTGAAAGCATCAAGCTGCTAAGTTTCTGTTGCAGCTTTTTTTTTCCTCGAAGATGGAGATGCTCATCCTCCTAGAGGCTTTTAGAAAGCAAACTGTACAACCTGTGAGTTCTCTGGCCCAACCAAGCAAACCTTGGAGCAGAATGAATGTGAAAAGCAACTGGTTTCATTATTCTGTGGGCTGCCCTAGAGCCTGGGTTAACCTCAAGGCAGCTCTTTAAGGTGTGGCGGGGCCATCCCGCAGTCCTAAAATGACAAGTGGTGTAGTGGCACATGTTATATCTGTGGCACTTGTCCTAAGAGAGCTGGCTCCGCTCTCTAGCGTGCAGGGTCAATGCTTACTTGCTCTCCGAGGGCTGCCTGTGGCCGGCTCACAACCGCAGCAGCAGGATGGAGTGCGCAGGAATATGCTGCTGACCGTGGCTGTGTGGGCAGTGGTGGCCATCTGGTCCTTACAAACTTCAGCATTATCACCAACACATGGGGTTTTTCATAAACCTTACCTGGCAGGTGCCATAGCTGAAGTTCAAGGGGACTGACCAGTTTTTGCTGGTTTCTGCTGGGATGGTTCTTTCTGGAGAGAATAGCTGAACTCCTTTTCTTGTACAGTGTTCCTATTCAACTTGAATAAATGGTTTCTCAGTAACATTCATATCCACAAAACATGAATTCTTTTCAAACCAAACCTACCAAAATAAACAGCAGTTGAATTCTTTCAACCTTCTTCCCTTTTTCTAAGAGATTTTTTCCAAAGTGTCTCTCCGTATGGGTATGATACTTTTTTGCAAAGTTTCTTTGGTGCTATAAGTGAGGTATTCCCCACTTTAGCTATGACCTAAATCTAATCAATTTTACATTAAGAATAATGCAAGTTGTTATAGTTCTGTAATTTTTTCATTGTTCACTCAATAGCTGAACAGTGGTATTTTGAACTTGTGTAAGATATTTGCACATGATTCTATGGTGTCTTCACATTTCCCTCCACAGTATGGAGAATTCAAGTCATTGCAGGTTGATAGTAAACCGCACAGGACTGCTTTTCTCACAAAGTGGTGGTTTATAATACTTGTGTTTGTGTTAGACCACGTCAGATGGGAAGTTTGAAAATGCTTTCAATATAGAGAATTCATTAAAAACTAACTAAGAAGTCAATACCATTTTTTCTTAATGGGTTTTCCTACTTCAATACTATGTGGCTTAACATGGTTTGCTATGTGTAAGTCTACATGATGCTTAAGTTTTAATGGTTCTGTTACTTCGGGGAAGAATGGACAGGCAATTGGAAGTCTGTATGTTACTAGAATTAGAAAAGTGATGTTAAAATATGTTTATTTTTGCAATTTAATTTAACACTAAATTGGCTTCACTTGCACTTTCTGCAAGAAGTGTGCTGTTATCTGCAAAATGAACAGAGACTCTAAGATGATACTTTTTTCTAGTTTATACAGGAGCGAAAGTTTGGAACCGTAATGTAGGCGGTCAGGGATAAGAATATTTCTTTTATTCTCCTTGTCTCCTTAAATGTACTAGTAAACGCTAAAGTATATACAGGAATTGCTGTTGTTCTTACATGTCTCTTTTCTAACTCTTCCCATCTGTAACGATTTAGTGAATGTGTATAACTTAGTGTTCTGGGTGAAGTAATTAAATTGATTTCTCACTAATGCATCAGTGTATTTGAAGTAGAAGTCTTTTTGCAGTCATTGCCTTTTATCGCTGCAGAGCCATTAACTAATAGCTTCCATCTTGGGACAATGGAGAGGCTGGAGCCTGAGGGAGAATAATTTTCTATAATAGATCTGCAAGGAGTCTACAACAGCTGGATTTTGTAGAAGCAGACTATAGAAATCAAGTATTTGTTGCTATCATTTAGGGAAAGAGTAAGGGCTGAAAGTGACAAGAGGCATTCACGTCATCAGAGGGAAAGAACAGAGAAGAGAGGTGCTCTCTAGCAGAGGATTCTTGTTTCTGTGAGACCAGCTGAAGAAGAGAGTGCAAAGCGTTGGAAAAAAACACTTCCATTTGGAGGAGAGTGCATGTGCAGCAGGGAGGATCCTGGCACCCTCTGAGGGCACTGACGTCAAGCCTAAGGAGTGATCTAGACTAGTGAGAGGAAGAAATCAGGTGAACATGTTTGTTCTGTTTTTCTTGTGCTTCTGCAGTAAAGAAGAGTTTGTCTCAGAATCAAGAACAAGTGTTTTGTTTGCTTTAATTAGCATGTCAGTGTTAAGTGACTTGTAAAATCAGCGTTGCTGAGGTCAAACTTGGAGGAAAGAGTATTCATAAGCTACCAGAGAGTCAGCAGAGCCCTGGGCAAGCCCTAGGAGCAGAGGTGCATGAGGTGAAAGAGGAGGAGAGCCCGTGCTGATGAGATCCCACCCCAGGGTCATGGGAGCTGGCTGTGGATCATCTGAGGAGCTCCTCGACAGGCAGAGCTCTGGATGCGCAATGCTACCCCTGGAGATTGTTGGCTGTGGGACTGTTCAAAACAATCCTGCAGATAATAGTGGAGAGTTTTCAGAACAAGACACAAAGGGCAGTTATCTGATGCTGGCTGTGGAGCAGTGAAGGAACCTGCTGCAGAGAGAGCAGCGGGGTGTGAGACAAACAACTGCGCGCACTACGGAGAGAAAGGAGAGGGAGGAGGCGCCGGAGCAGAGATTCCCCACAGCCCCTGGTGAAGGCTGTGGTGACACACGTTGTCCCCGTGCAGCCCATGGAGAGCAGAGCTCACCTGCGGCTCGTGGGGATGTAGCCGTGGAGGACCCCACACTGGAAGAGGTGACTGTGCCCGGAGGAGGCTGTGACTCTGTGGAAGGGACCCACACTGGAGCAGTCAGTGGAGAACTGTGACCCCATGTGGGAAGGACTCACGCTGGAGCAGTTTGAGAAGGACTCTCCTGTGAGAGGGACCCCACGCTGGAGCAGGACAGACTGTGAGGAGCCTCCCCTGAGGAGGAAGGAGCAGCAGAGACAACACAGACTGACCACAGCCCCCATTCCCTGCCCCTGTGCTGCTGGGGGGAGAAGGCAGAGAAATGGGAACAAAGCCTTTGGGGCCGGGAAGAAGGGAGGGGCAGGGAGAGCTGCCTTTCTACGGTGCAGTGCTTTTCCTCATTGTCTTGCTCTGGTTTTGATTGTTAGTGAATTAAATTGTCTCTGTGTTTTCCCAAGTCGTGTCAGTTTCTTTCCCGTGCCCACAAGTGGTGAGTGAACCCTCCCTGGCCCTGCCTCAGCCCATGAGGGTTTCGGCAAGAGGCTGCGTGGTGCTTAGTTTCCTGGGTGGACGTAAACCCCGACACACCGCTACCCCATTTCAGCAGCCCATAGATATTGGTGTCTTGCATCTGTGACTTTGAAGGAATGTAGAGTGGTAAAGAAGAGGGAAGGGTGAGGAAAACTAGTAACATGCTGTTTCTGTTCCCATACCAGTGGGGAAGCTGGCCTGAAGGCTGAGGAACAGCCAAGGGTTGGTCCTCGGGTAATTTAGGCAGCATTTTTTCCTTTAGTCAGGCTGAAGGCTTCAATGTGTTTCATAAGCTATTAAACAATTTGGGTTTTTCCTCAGTGAGATGTATGAATATCTAAATATCTCTCGAGAATAAGGAAATCAAAAAGTACATTAACAACTTAGCGAAGGTTGTTAATCCTTCGTTCTGTTCCACTGTTGAGACCTAGGACGTTAGCAGGAGTGCTGTAAGGCAACGTTGTACCCATCAGGAAAAATAGCTGATGTATTACAAGCCTCTGCTTTCCCTAGTGAATTCTAAAAGTGTTTTAAATTTCACATAATAACTAATGTGCGTTCATCTTGACTCCCGCAAGTCTGTAGTGGCTGCCTAACAGCAGCGTATGTCAACAGTTAAAATAGCTGCTTGAAGGGTGTGCTAAAAATGTTGGTGGAAGAGAGGCAATGTTGCTTCTTAACGCAGGGGAGGAAAAAAACCCCAGGAATTAAAATGGGTAGCTGTTCCCATTTGTGAGTAGTTTATTAATAATCTGACCTCCTAGTCGGTTCTTCCATTGGGAAAAACCAAGTCAGATTTTGTAGAAAACTTGGAACTTAGCTCAGAAGTGTGTTGTTTCGAGTCAGTTGTGGAGACCTGTCCCTGCATTGTTGTTAGCCAAGCACATGCAAAGCAGGATACGCGTATTTTAATTCTCCACCCCACAGTCTATCTCACAGCAGAGAAAATGTCCTTGGCCACGGGGCTCAAGCACATTGCCACCAGGTTGTGCAGAAGGGATCCCTGTTCACTGAAGGGAACATCTGTTTATAGCCTCGTTTTGCTGTTTCTCTAACTACCAGTGGGGCTTGAGTGTGCCTTTAGCTGTCCTAGGAAATAGTTACTGGAAAACTAAATTTAATACATGACAGAATTTGGTTTGCCTGTTATGGTAAAATAACCCATCGGACAAACCAGATCAGGTTAAAGGCACATACAAAATATATTCCTGCCAGGCAGCTGACCTGCAGAGCTTGCAGATGCAAGCAACAGAAATAGAAAACCCATGTCTCGAGGCTAGTATTACTGTCTCGTTCAGACTGCTGTATCTGGAATGGTAATGCCTGAAAGTCTGACAAGAAGGTTTTAAGTGTTTCAGGTGTTAACAAGGGTGGGTAAACTGCAGCTGAGCTGGGGGACCAGAACAGCCTGCGAAGTCCTAGTATGTGGCCAGGCTTCTCCTCTCTGCCAAGTGCTACCCCCACGAGGGTAACCCAGCTGTGCAGGCTGAAAAGGATCCGGAGTGTAGACTCATAGACTGGTTTGGGTTGGAAGGGACCTTAGAGATCATCCAGTGCCGCCCCTTGCCATGGGCAGGGATACCTCCCACTAGCCCAGGTTGCCCAAAGCCTCATCCAGCCTGGCCTTGAACCCCTCCAGGGATGGGGCATCCACAGCTTCTCTGGGCAACCTGGGCCACTGCCTCACCCCCCCGCACAGTGAAAAATTTCTTCCTAATATCTAATCTCAATCTGCCCTCTTTCAGCTTATGACTGTTACCCCATGTGGTGTCCCTGCACCCCCTGATCCAGAGCCCCCCCATCTCTCCTGTAGCCCCCTTTCAGCACTGGGAAGTGCTGGAAGGTCTCCCCAGAGCCTTCTCTTCTCCAGGCTGCACACCCCCAACTCTCTCAGCCTGTCCTCAGATGGGAGCTGCTCCAGCCTCGGACCATCTTTGTGGCCTCCTCCGGACTTGCTCCAAATCCAAGTGAGTCCTTGCTCCAGACAGTTCAGCTGTGGAGCATGCTCAGGCAGCATGGAGAGGACCTGCAAAGGGGATTTTATTCCCGAAGTCACGCAGAGGGAAGTGTCTGGTTTTTCTTCCATGGCATGTCAGACCGGTCTCCTGTCCCTGCTCAAGCATGGCTGTCTCCCTCTCTGACAGCGAGTAGGAAGAGAACAACTTGTTGCAGTCCTAGTTTTTGTTAAATGTTGGAAGTACTGTGACGTTTCTCTGGGCCCTAAATGACTACTGAGAAAACCTTCAGACAGATTCCTACTGCATGCATCCGTGTATCTACAGAACTTGGCAACTGTACTTTTTATGAGTCTAGGGCGAGTACCGGAACCTCAGTAAGACTAGGTTCAGTAGCAACCTATTACTCTGAATCGATAATAGATATGAAGCATCTTCTCCTTCAGCTGTCTTCTTCATTAGAGGCATGGGAAAGGCTGCAGCTGAACAATACAGTGAATCTGGTGTTTGGACAGCACCATCAAAAAAATTTGCAACTGCACAACAGAAAGTGCAGGTCTACTATAAACTTCCTTTGCTAGCTCAAATTGACAATATTGACAGAAAAAAAAAAAATGTAGAGCCAGCTGTCAATGGGATCAAGCCCTGTTAGGAGAGTTGCGATCTGCTTCACGGCATGGTTTGTCATACCCTGGCTAGTGTGAAAACAACAGGTACAGGGAATTCTCGGCGGTGTGATTTGATTTGGCAGGTAGGCTGGCGTGTGCCAGTTTGATCGAGATAGAATTCATGATGCTCTGTGACCCAGCATTGTAGAGATCCAAATTTAATGAATGTAGACCCACTTTTTAGGGAGCTTGTTCGTATTGCACAGTTGAAGATGGATAGCATTGTTTTGAACGTATTCTGTGTATTGGCATGCTGTATGTATCATTTGTGCAAACCTTTTATAAAATTGATGTAAAAGTCACATAGTTCTGTCAGATACTCTTGCAACTTTAATTCTAATTTTTCTTATTTGTAAATCAAGCCTTGACACCGCTTTCCTCTGTTTCTTATGGAAACCTGACAATTTTTGTCCCAAATTTCTAACAAATTTAAGTTCAACATTTCTTCTGCCAACAGGTGACTCCCTGCCTTTATGTTACCGAATCTTGCAATTTACTAGCTTTTGTAAAATATCTTGAAGCATACTGGAATGTCTGAAGCAAAATGTTGACTTAAAATACCTTTTTTTAATGCAGATAAATTACTTTCTAGGTTCTTTTTAGCTTTGTATTTCACTGCTGTTGTATCTCCAAAACAAAGTCTTCCCACATCTGTTTTACTGATTGGAAAAAAAGGATTTGTTGTATAAAATTTCCACCAATAAAGAAAGAAAAATCTAAGCTGGCAGGACTGGGAAGTTGGGGAAGGAGGAGGTGGGGGGATGCAGAGTGCCAAGATCAAATGTCTTGCCGTGGGGAGTGCTGGAGTTTTCTGATAAAGAAACAGCAGCAGTAGAGGAATGTGATAATCCAGGAAAGCATTGTATGATACAGAGGAGTAAAGCTCCCAGCTGGTTGCCAGCCAGGCCGATCTCACTGCCCTGTTCCCAGCAGTACCACAGCATTACCCGCACCCTCACACCGTCTCTAACGCCCCGACACCTGCACAGTCAGGTAACACTCACCGAAAACTAACTAGCGAGGCAGTGGATGGTTTCACTGGCTCACCACACCGTTAGGCAGGCATCAGAGCTCATAAACCGAGGGAACATCCAGTTCAACCATTTGGGAATGTGAGGAGGATGAAGGACTTCCCTTTTTTGCCAGGAGTGAGCTAGTACATTTCATTAAATAATAATACCTGCATGGAAAGAGTGGGTGTATTGTACTCCCTTGGGGTGTAACTCTGGAAAGGAGTTTTAGGTCTTTTTTTGTGCTCCAGTGGAGATGGCAGTGTTACCAGTATCCATACAGAATCGGTGATGTGTTTTGTCTTATTTCTGATATTTTATGATGAAACAGAGATGTTCTCAGTTAATATTGTTGTGAGCAAAACCATTATTGAGTGAATAAACATCCTAGAAGGATGCTGATTTCAGCTATTTGCAGTTTAATCTCAATAATTTATTGAAAATTGCCGAAGTAACAGGAGAGTTAGTAAAAATATGAGTTAAGAGCTTTGGCAAAATCATCTTAGCTTTCAATATAACTTAGTTTAGCCCACAATATGTATGTATTAACATACACATTAAGGTAATTTTTGACTATTTAAATTTAAAAGCCACCACATAAGCAATAGAATACCAAATCCTAATTCCAGCCTCCTTGCTTAGCACAGTCAGTGTGTTAGGAGCTGAATCATATCTTTAGTTGTTAAGATGCCCAGTGATGCATCGTGAGGAATGTTCTCAGTGTTTGGGTGATGCTGGCGAATCCCACCAGGATGACAGGCAGGTGGATTCCAAGCATTACTTTGCAGCGCTGGGTCTTTTAGTTGTACTCCCCTATAATGCCACAGGGCTATCTCCACCCACCCAGCATGCCTTGTTGACACATTGTAGTGATTTCTGAATTTATTTTACATTTTCTGTGAGTTCCTGACTTTAAAAACTTTCTTTCAATTTAGATATACATGGAGTGTTTACTTCAGAGAACTAGAAAGCTGTTGTTAAAATAGTTCTTAAAGTTTCCAGAATAGTTTCTCACCATTACAATAGTGTGCAGGTGTGCTAAATTTTAAAACAGAAAGGCACTGAAGCTGGACAGAATTTAATTAGCTCTCACTTTACGGTTGTGTGAGTTAAAATACATTTTGGAACTGTCAATTGGAATTGGTGGGATTCTAGAAAGGCATTTTTGTGAGGAGCATTGAAAGCATGCTGTTCAGCCAACTGCAGGATCTCTTTCTGCACACCGGGGCTGTGCAGGAAATGTTCTGTATGCATTTTTCTGCATATTAGATTTCTGGATCATCCTGTCATCCTGCAGACAATGTTGGATGAGTTCATGAGGAAATACAGAAAGTGTCTGGCATTTGTTCCTGAGACACTAAATATTGTCCTGCTTGTCCTAGCGTGAGCGAAAAGTCAAAACACATACTCCAGCTTGCCAACTGTTTCTTGCTCTAAAGGCTGTGTGCTTGACAGCGTCCTGTGCCAGAGACAGAGAGGAGCACTGGGACAGAAAATTCAGTGTTCTTCCACAGATGTATGAGCCAGACTGCTGGAGGGCAGACACCTGAGTTTCACAGACCTGCTGTGGACAATTGCTCGCTATTGTATCAGGCTACATAAAAGATGTTGCCATGTATCCCATGTTCAGAAAATACCACTGCAAAACTTGGAACATCTCCCTGAAAATGTAGTCATCTTGTGTGTCCTGTATGATGTATTAATGCCCACAGCATTGATGGAGGGGTTCAAGAAACGTGTGGATGTGGTGCTTCGGGACATGGGTTAGTGGGTTGGGTGGGGTTGAGTTGGCGGTTGGACTTGATGATCCTTGAGGTCTTTTCCAATCTTAATGATTCTATGATTCTATGATTTTCAGTCTCTGTGTTCTCAGATCTCACATCCTTTCACCTCATTCACCAAGTCTTGGGCTGGCATCTTAAAAATTGGTTGAAGAACAGTTTTCCTCATCTACCAGCTCTAATTCATAGTAACTGAAGGACACTACCACAGAACTAGTTTGTCTAAATAAATTGTTCTCACAGTCAAATTCATAGAATCACAGGATGCTTTGGGCTGGAAGGGACCTTAGAGATCATCCAGTGCCACCCCCTGCCACGGGCAGGGACACCTCCCACTAGCCCAGGTTGCCCAAAGCCTCATCCAGCCTGGCCTTGAACCCCTCCAGGGATGGGGCATCCACAGCTTCTCTGGGCAACCTGGGCCACTGCCTCACCCCCCCCCGCACAGTGAAAAAACTTCCTCCTAATATCCAACCTAAATCTCCCCTCTCTTAGTTTAAAACCATCCCCCTTGTCCTGTCACTATCAACCCCTGTAACAGTCGCTCCCCCTCCTGTTTACAGGCTCCCTTCAAGAACTGGAAGGCCGCAATGAGGTCTCCCCGGAGCCTTCTCTTCCCCAAGCTGAACAAGCCCAGTTCCCTCAACCTTTCCTCACAGGAGAGGTGCTCCAGCCTCTGATCGTCTCTGTGGCCTCCTCTGCACCCACTCCAAGAGCTCCACGTCCTTCCTGTGCTGGGGACCCCAGCCCTGGACACAGCACTGCAGATGGGGTCCCACAAGAGCAGAGCAGAGGGGGACAATCCCCTCCCTCTCCCTGCTGGCCACCCCTTTGTTAATGCAGCCCAAATTCTATGGAAGGGGGTCAAATTCTTGTTGCATTAACAAACTCAGCATCACCCTTCTGTCCGCTGTGGAAGAGTTTACAGAAAGCTGAGGGCTAGGTGTGCGTGGAGACTGGGACAGACCTTCCTCATGGGACTTGAGAGGTGTGCCTGAGGAAGCAGAGGCAGGCTGGCGGGGTTGAAATGCTGTTGGAAGGCAGCAAGCTGTTTCAAAATGCCCTTTTCCAACCCTGCTTACGGCTGCTACGTGAGTATTCTCATTAGAGAGTAACTTGACTGTATTTGGTACTAAATTTAAGTCCTGATTTATTATGGCAATGCTGTAAGCTGATTGCTTGTAAAAGACTGAACACATGTACTCTGCAGACTCCACTTTGTTGCCGTACCAGTTTTAGCAGCTATTGAAAAAACACAGGTCCATTTGCAATAATTTAGAAGTTTGCCTCTTATCACAGTAGGGATGGGGGTTTGTAAGTATGTGGAGTTTAAAGTATACCTGAACATTTATTTAAATTCTTGCTGTAGTTTTCCTTTGTGGTTTTAAAAGAAGGTTTGGCAAAGGTTTCGGTTTGTGTTGTCTAAAACAAGGGTTGTGTTGCCCTTTGAGTTTCTTTGCTTATTAGATGTTTCTATTTTAATATATTTCTTAAAAAGGTGCCATTGGGTGGGCCTCTAGGTACTGGGTGTTACAAAGGAAAAATATTTAATGCCAAGGCAAAGGAAATACGAATTGTACACGTTTTTTCACAGATTTGTCAGACATTTAATGTTCTAAGTTCAGTCTTTTGGAAAGTTTAATTGTTCAGTTACAAGGTTAAAGATATTCAGTTATGATCCATATTTGGTTTTTAAAGACAGCCAAGCAAAATTAGTTTTAAAATTCAAATCAGGCTAATGAGAGCCTGCAACACGCTGCTGAATTGTTTTCTCTAAATATTAAGAAGGAATCTGCTTAACTTCTGCACTCAAAAGCATTAGGCACTGTGGCTCTGAAACTGGAATTGACAAGGAGCGGGCACAAAGGGATGAGGAAAATACACATTTTAAACAATTTAACATTTGTTATGTTAATAGATATCCTGCTGCATGGATAGACTGCTTTTCTCTGAAGACAGAAATTATTAATGGGATGTTAGCTCTCTTTTTCTGAATTTGCAAATAACAAATGCAGCACTATGTTGCTGCGGTTCCTCCTGCAAACCTCTCTCGCAGTTAGCTCTGTACTTGATTTCATCATACTCATTGAAATGGTTTTGGAATAGCTGTGAAGCTGCAGCTTACAGCACACAAACAGCAAAATGTGCTCGTATCTTAATACTCATAATCTCAAGAGATTTTTTTGTTTCTTCTAGCAGAGGACTAAGGGGTTTTTTTTGCTTTTGCTGGTTTTTTCCTCTCTGCGAGTGAGGAAGTTTTCCCGTCTAGATTGAACACAGAATCACAGAATGTTAGGGATTGGAAGGGACCTTGAAAGATCATCCAGTCCAATCCCCCTGCCGGAGCAGGAACACCGGGATCAGATCCCACAGGAACGGATCCAGGCAGGCTTTGAATGTCTCCAGAGAAGGAGACTCCACACCCTCTCTGAGCAGCCTGTTCCAGGGCTCTGTCACCCTCACTGGAAAGAAGTTTTTTCTCATATTCAAGTGGAACAGAGCTGTTGTTCTAGCCTGCCCAAAAGAACACGAACTGGCAAAATAGATCCCATTCAGTCTATTGCATTCCCAAAGGTAGGGTTTCATACAACCTAATGATGGATGAAACTACGTCAGGACTGTCACTAAAGTTTTCTGGAAAGTCTTTTTGTAGTCTGGAGGTCCATTCTTTAGCTAACTAGTTCCACTGAGTACTTCAGGTCCCTGTGTTTTGTCGCTTGCCCTCACTAAAATCTAGTTGCTATGGAGCAGATGTAAATAAAAAGGTGGCTTTGTTGCATAGATCAGTAATTTTGCTAGTCCTTGCCTTAATTACTTAGTAAATGAGCTGTTCCTCACTTTTAAGAAATAACCAACTGGCAGTGAGCCATTGTTTCTTCACAGACCTTTTTCTAGGGGGTCTTTGCCATTGATTGAGGTCACAACATCTGGGCTGACCCTGAGAACCTGCTTGTCCTGCCACGTTCTTCAATGCATCATCTGTGGCTGCGTGTACGTGTTTCATATGTGTAAATCATAGCTGCCAGACTTAATTTTATTTTTCACTTGGGAGCTACCGTCAGTTTCCATAGATGCAGTGTTAGAAAGCAATGAACAGAAATGTTTTCGTCTGCGAACACTGCGCTGTAGATTCCCCCATACCTTTATTTATCTTCATTTCTCGGTTAACTCTGTATATACTTCTTACCCACTACTTGTTAAGCATGCACAACTTTTTTCTTCTTTTGCTGAGTAAGACTCTTTCAGCTTTCTTTAATTCCCAATTAACTTTTCTCCAGCTAATTAATGCCTAAAATAGTTCTGTATCTCTGAAGGCTGAATTCATCACGAAGTGAGCAAATGAAATTCCAGCTCCGTACATTTGTATCGCTTTTAATGGAAATGTGCTGAGATTTCTTCCAGCTGGGCATTTTCAGTCTGAGTGCTTCCTTGCCTGAACTGCACGCTAATGCAGGCTGCGCGGAAATCCGCGTTACGCCTGAGAAACTGCTTTGTGCTGTGTATTGGGCTGCGTTTGGTGCCCTGCAACTCCCTCAGCGGGACACGTTGGAGTCTCAATAGCAAAATATTCAGAAAATGCTTTCACCTCATCCCATTTTTCCTTGTTAGGGATTTAGACTGAATCCCAGGGCTTCAGCCTGACCTTCCAGGGGTATTACTCCTCCCACCCTACACTGAGCAAAAGAACCCACTGAACATCACTGCGGGGAAGCGCTCAGCAAGGCAGCAGCAGTGGGTCTTCTGGTCCCGCTGGTGCAGCAGAAATGAAAGCCGAGGTAGCACTGTACCACGTGCTTCCCATTTGGATTCAGGCTCCCCTTCCTGAGTTCACACCCCGTCTTGTCCCTCTCCTTGAAACGCTGAGAAAGGGGAGGTCGAGTGTTGTTCAACCAGCTGAGAAATCTTGACAGTCTGCGTTCCTGAGAATTCATGCTGCTGGGAAAATGGCAGGACGGATGTCTAGATAAATAAAAATCGTTTTTTATTTCAGCATTGCTTACCAGCTCGCAAGTTTGGCTGTTCATCTTTTTATTTATTTCTTTAGGATATACATAGTTCAAGTCAGTATTTATCAAAGGTCTTTCTTGCTATATGGTGCTTCTCTATACTCTCAGAAGCTAAGGGACCATTGTTAAATTACTGATTGTTTGCTAAAAGACAAAAGATCATTTTAATAATTTTTATTATTCTTTTCCTACTGAAACCCCACCTAGCAATGAAAAGGACAGTTATTTAAGAGATATACTCCCTTTGCATATATTTCTCTGCTTGAAATGTGATCAAATGATCAAGGAAGGATTTTGAAGGTGTTCCTACAGCTCGTTAGGAATTCTATGCGATGCAAAGTCTCAACTTTATTTTTGTCTCAGAAGTACATGACTGATATAAAATTCTCTTTGGCAAGGAAGAGAGGTTTTAGGATTCCACAAATCCAAATTATTTTGCGAATGGCTATGTCCCAGTTGAAGTGTTAGATTTTCCTCGGAGATCTTTCAGAAGCAGGAAGATGACTCTTTCAGCAGGGTATGGTGCACATCAGCTTCCTGTGTAAACTGGGTAATTCTCCAGAGATGCTAAGAAATACGGTGTTCAGCCTGGCAGTACTAATCCGAAGAGACAGAAAAGAAGAACAAGACCCCTAGGTTTGGAAGCATGAAAGGGTAGAAGCTGCTGCAGTGAGATTTGGTTAGGCAGTTAAGGATTTATTTTTATAAAAAAGCAGAAACTTGGATATTTCCACATAATATAACAGCATATAATGTATTTTGGTAATCTCGCATTCACAGGATGGATTTCTTCTTTCTTTTGGGATGTGAGAGGAAAGTAAATCAACTCATTATTTTCGAAGAGTCTTCTACTTTGTTTTCATTCCTTGTTCAGAAGAATGGGAGAAATAAAATGAACAGTACTTTGTTCTTTGCACCTGCAGCTGACAGTAAATAACAGCAATTAAAGAATTGTGGGAACTAACCATTCAGTAATTTAAAAGCAAGTGCTGTACTTTTTGTCTAGACGTGAAAAAAACTTCAGTCCTTTAGCCCCGTGTTTTTCTCCGGTTAAATTGTGGTCTGTGATAATAAGCAGTGAGATACCTTGATTCACAGACATTGTCTCTGTCTACCCTTCCAGGGGTCACAAGCGCAAACTGGATGAAGATGATGCTGCCAGTGAATCCAGTAAAGAATCCAGCAATGAGGATGAGGAAGGAAGCAGTTCTGAAGCGGATGAAATGGCAGCGGCACTTGAAGCTGAGTTGAACGACTTCATGTGACATTCATGCAGAAGGCGGAATTTGTAGTTATATTTTACTTCTCATAAACAGTTCGGACTTCAGACGAGTCCCTTACGTCAGTACTCAGTGTTTTTCCAAAATGCGCGTGTATATTTTGCAAAGCAACACAAGAGGTGACATGTTATTTTACAAAAATCAGAAATAGATGTTTTTAAGGTGTTTTACTAAAGGAAAATATACTTTTTTAAACAAAAAAAAAGTATTAAACGGGACTTGGTGTGCTATGCCAAAGACATGTTAGGAGCTCTGCAGAACCTTCATATACGGGATAGTGATACAAGATTTGCAATTAAA
This sequence comes from Pterocles orientalis, assembly GCA_011057875.1. Lineage (NCBI taxonomy): Eukaryota > Metazoa > Chordata > Aves > Pterocliformes > Pteroclidae > Pterocles > Pterocles orientalis. Next base: position 106,313 of record WKFP01013514.1, on the reverse strand, counting down.
TGTATGGCAACTTTTTCTAAATATTGCAGTCTGTGGTTTATGGGGAATGGTCTTCAAAAAGAAGGAGGAGATAATGGAGATGGAATTGTCTGGGTAGTACAGCAGGAGCCTGATGAACTGGTCATCCTGTGCCACACAGAAATGCTATCAAATATAAAAGGATTTTTAAAATAAAAAAGAATGATTTATATTTGTATAGAAACAGAGAATGTGATATGCAAGCTTTGTGAACTCTGCACTTGACCCACCTGTCGTTTGCTTCTAAGAGAATACATAATGATCAAAACTCATGTTTTTAAGTTACTTTGTGGAATAGTTGGGTTCTTTAGGAATATCGTTTAGATTTTTAACTTTTCTTCTCTGTAACCAGCAATTTAGCGCAGCATACTGTGTGATCCTGTACTGCCATAAGGAGCATCTTCACCCATTCGTGTTGTCTTGGAAAGAACGAGTGCTACTTCAGTCTAGATAACATTTAATTTCTTTGACAAGAGATCTGATGTAAAGTTTTTGTATATTCTATTTCATATTTGACCCACAAAACAGATTTTCTTTCATTTAATAAAAATTCATTTTGTATGCTTTGTTTCCCTTTCCTGTTCATTTGCTTCCATCAAATACACGGCGCCTTTCCGTGTTGTCTTGCCTGTACTCTGCATGAAAAGAATGAAAAACGTTGAAAGCTACTGCAAATTTGTAGATTCAGGCAGAGAAGAAGCACACTGGTTCAGAACATTCCCTTTTCTTTGGTGAAAATGTGAACTCTTCCATTCTGACGTGTTCTCAGGTCTCTCTGGCTGGCCTCTGAAGATACCATCAGAGTTACGGTGCTGGTGGTGAATTTCTGAGGCTGGAACCATTGTTTGTTCTGAATCGTTGGCGACGGGAGAGACAAATCCTTTTACAATGTGTTAGCAAAAGAAGACTCAGTAATTCAGATGTCATGGCTAAAAAGAAGTACTTTCTGATGCAGAAATACTTCCTTTTGCCACTTAGCAGAAAAACAGAATGTTTCAATAGCATCTCATCTGGTTTACAGAGAACAGCCGCGATCGAAGCTTCATCATGGCAACAGAAAGAAGACTGAGAAAATGGGAGAATCTTCTCAGATGAATACTGCTTTTCCACTTCAGAATGCAAGGTCAGCATCCACAAGACAAAAATAATGTTTCCTGTGGGCAGATGTTAAACCTCCTGGACATGTGTTCAGGTACCGTAGAGCTGAAGTCTGCAGCTGTAGCTCTCCATGAAGACAAGCAGGGTGTCTCCAGGTAAGTCACGTTGAGTGACAGAAGACAGAAACTAGTGCTTGGAAAACGGGAAGGCAAAATACTTTTCTTCAGCACTTGAAATGCAGCCTCCCCAGCTATCAGTGGATGACTTCTTGCAATTAAATATTAAAATGCCAGGGGTTGTGGAGTGCATGTTGTGTTTTCTTAAATGAGACCCAGTTGAAATCATTTGAAATAATACCAACTTTTCAGGTTGCGGTGGTGCTGCAAATGACTTGACAGCAACGAATTTCAGCAGAGACTCGTTCTGGCTGATGGTCTCTGCCTGTCACGCAGCTCTGTGGCAGCACCCCAGCTCTGAACGTACGCACAGCCAGCGAGCAGAACTGGGGAGGTTGCCTCCTGCCCCGGTTCACACTGCCTGGTGGATGCCATGTTCCCGGCACGGCAACTGTCTGGCAGTACTGCATGGAAAGTTGGAGAAGCGCTTTGGTGTGAAAGGCTGTATCCTCTTCCCAGTTTTATTTTATGGCTGCTGGTGGTATGTGTGCCTGGGCAGGAGTCCTGAAAGCAATCAGCACTCCACTAGACCCAATATCATCTGGACCCTGTGTAAACACAGAGTGAGGGCTCTCCAGCAGACTGAGCTGCAGCTATCTCAGGACCCGCTGCCAGCGAAGACCCCTGGGGCTCTCCGGGAGCTGTGAAAGCCCACAGTCGGTGCTGCACACAGTGGCCCAGGGAGCAGGCAGCACGCTGCCGGAATTACAGCCAGGTTCTCTAACAACTGTTACTGCACAGACAGTTCTTATTTGGACATTCGTTATTCTAGTAGCTTTCATAACCCCTGCTCTCCAGTCCTCGGGGTGGAGGTTTTGAGAGGCACCGACCCAGAGCAACCCCGAAGGCGCTGAGCCTGCTTTCTGTCTAGAAAGAGACTCCTGCTCATGCAGGGAGATGGATCTAGTGAACTGCTCTGCATGAGCAGGAGAGAAATGGAAATGAAAAATTTAATAGATGATGAGTTAAATGCTGCGGCTAACCTGCAGCAAGGCAGCTTTTGCTGTATGAAGTTTTCACCCACTCACACTAACTTATGCTTTTTTTCAAGATGCAGGAACATCCTAGGAAAGGCAAAAAATATGCTTTGTGAAATGCCTTTTAACTTTTTATGTGTCTCTTGGCTAGTTGTTTTATCCTGTCTTCTTGACCTACTTCTGCCCGTTAGGGAGACGGCAAGGGTCTGCTTCCAGGAAGGTGCTCTCAGAGCAGAAGCAAAGACCAGACCCCCACCGAGGCTGTTGAACTTAGTGGGCAGTGCTGGTTGCTGAAGGGGTGTGGAAGCGAGCACAGACAGGGCATACAGCACACCTTGCTTCATTATTAGAAAAAGTTTCTTCACCGAAAAAGTGATGAGGCATTGGAACAGGCTGCCCAGGGCAGTGGTGGAGTCACCATCCCTGGAGGGGGTCAAGAAACGTGTGGATGTGGTGCTTGGGGACATGGGTTAGTGGGTTGGGTGGTGTTGGGTTGATGGTTGGACTTGATGATCCTTGAGGTCTTTTCCAACCTTAATGATTCTGTGATTCTCTGATTATTACGTTTTCTGAGTATGCCCTATCGCTGCTAGCCAGGAAGAATGACTCCTAAGGTCTGATGGTTGTTTAAGAACAGGTAAGAGCTGTCATTTCCATTTCAAACCAGCAGTTCTCAAGAGAATGGGGAGACATCCCAGATCTGTGCAGGGGATGTACCAGGACCCATGAGAAAAGCAAAAAGCATCGGAGAGCAGACAAACTTTGTGTGTGTGCTGGGGAGAGGGGAAGAGGAGGGAACAGCGTTGCTCTAGCGCCAAGATGTGAAGAACTCCAAGCACGCAAATACTTGTACTGTCGGGTTTGTACGTATGTGGAGTGGGCCCTCAAGTCTTCTCGGTGTTAGACAGTAACATCCTCTGCAGAAGGTGGAAAGGCTCAAGTTTCCTTCTTGGCACTACTGCTTGCAGAATAGATGACTGCCTTACAGGCGTGAAAATACACACACACAAACCTGGAGCTGTATCTAAAGATTTCACAGCTCTGCCTATTTTTACTACAGTGAACGTTGCAGTAGGTGACAAGTCGGGAGAATGAATATAGAGTGGTCCTGTTAAGAAAGTGGATCTCACTGAAAGTGGATGTCACTGAAAATTCAGCATGAGAAGCCTCCCATAAATTATTAAATCAGGCTTAGCCAAAAGGAAAACATTTGTGAGTAAGTTTTAATTAAAAAACAAAAGTGCACAGAGAAGTTCTTAAAAACAGATGTTTTTTAAAGTAGAAAAGTTCCGTGGTAGCTAAGCCTTCAAGTCAAATTGATATCACAAAAAAAAATAGGTGTCTTTAAATGTTACAAAAGTTCAGATAGGAGGAAAGCTGGACATTTTATTTCTTTTGCTTCTCTCCTCAGCAGAGTCTCCAAAGCCTCTTCCTTTTCCTTGTCCAATTCAAGTTTATGTGCAGTGTGTGGGCCACTCCATGCCTTGTCCTGGCTCCTTTACCTCTTCACTGGACCCTCGGCATCCTGTGCCCAGTTCCGCCACTGAAGTTAACATTTTCCAAACACTGTCTTTATCCTGTAGGTTGCTGTTCTCACTACCACCTTCTGTGGTCATTTCAGGAGTGTTTGGATCCCAGTGCCCAGCACAGCCTCCTCTCCCCTCCTCTTGGAGGAGTGGGAGGCAGCAGGACCTGATCCCCAAGCAGCATCACCTACAGCAGGCTGGTTTGCTGCAGCTGCATACCCTGGGCTCTTCCTGTTGACCTGGCTGGTTTTTTTCTGGACTTTCTCTCTAATGAGATCTTCCTTCCTACTCACACATCATTAACAGTTGTTATTTTGTCATACTGTTCTGACTACACCAGCCTTTCCCCTCCCCATCTAAAGCATCCTAAAAGAACACGCAGCTTATGCTGCACCTCCTCATGCAATCACATCACCTATCTGATCTCCCTATAAAATTCCTAAACCAGCATTAGATGTAAGGTTTCCTCCCCCAGCATGGCTCCATCAACAGGCTCCTCCTCATCCTGGCATGCTGCTGCTCTGCCAGCTGCTGGCACAGCAAAACCCTTGTGTTCCCCAGCCATGAACCCAGCAGGTACAGCTCTCGGGCACAGCCACACAAGTAAGGTACAGAATCATAGAATCACAGAATGGTTTGGGTTGGAAGGGACCTTTAAAGGTCATCTAGTCCAACCTCCCTGCCATGGGCACGGACATCTTCAGCTAGATCAGAGCCCTGTCCAACCTTACCTTGAATACTTCCAGGGATGGGACACCTACCACCTCCCTGGGCAACCTGTTCCAGTGTTTCACCACCCTCAGCGTAAAAAATTTCATCTTCATATCTAGTCTGAATCTACCCTGTTTTAGTTTAAAACCGTTACCCCTTGTCCTATTGCTACAGCCCCTGTTAAAAAAGTCTGTCCCCATCTACTGAAAGGTAGTCCTGTGCAGGAGCGGCCGGAGGATGAAGGACCTGCTGCACACACAGTCATTACCTGAGGTGCCGGAGGCTTCACAAAGCCTATCTAGGCGTGTCTCAGTTCCTTCCAGGTGGGAAAGTGGCTACCACAGTTGTTTTAATTAAGAGTCTTTGGCTTTATTTTATATATATGAACTGGACATTAGACACTGGCCCAGGTTGCCCAGAGCAGCTGGGCAAGGTCTTTAAGGTCTTTTCCAACCCAAACCGTTCTGTGATTCTAGGAACTGTAATAACAGAGCAGTAACAACCAGCAGAGATGAGTGCAACCGCTGCCGCTCTGTAGGCTATGTGCAAGTGCTTCCATGTGGAGGGAGGATAATCTTTCATCTAAGGAAAATTCATTCCTTGGTGTCATACAGCTCATAACCATAAATGGAGAAACTCACCTTTGCTTCTGGCCTGTGCTCCCACATAAATCTCAGCTGGCTCATTCCCAGCAGCTGTAAGGTCATTTTCCCCTGAGAGCCCAGCCAGCTGCTTTCCTGGATCTCCCCTGGGCCCACATGCGCCCCTGGGATCTATCTCCTCCAAAGAAAAAGACTGTTGTCATCAATATATGCATCTAAACAGAGAAACAGACAGAATGGCCGAGGTGGGAAGGGACCTCTGGAGATCATCCACCTGTTCAAGCCACCTACCGCTGGTTGCTCAGGACCATGGCCAGTCAGGTTGTGGGTGTCTCCAAGGATGGAGACTTGACAGCCTATGCTCAGTCACCTTCACAATAAATATATATATATATATATTTTATTTTTTTTTTAGGAGATGCAAGGGAAAAAAGAATGAACACAAGGAGCATGATTGCTGTTGCATATGTCATACAAACTCTTGAACTGTTCCATGCCGCCTAAGACAGAGGAGGCATAAGGCAGGTGTGGTCCTCTCTCTCGGGTTTCTCCAAGAGCTGAAGCTTTTGTATGAATGATTGCCAAAAACCCGTTGTTTCCAATACTAGCCACTGTCCTGGAGAATTCCCTACCACGTGTTAAGGAGAGTGGATTTCAATATATATGTGATGGGGGGGTTTTTTTGAGCCACTTGAGATTTTCACATGGGAACAAGGTTTGAGAAGGATGCCAAGCACTTGGAATGCAGGGTTGCTAGAATGGTGGGGAAACAGAGCTGAGCTAAAAGCCAAGGCCCTGTTTGGCACGACCTCTTGTTTCTGCTCCAACCGCTTATCCCTTTCACATGTCTCGTTCTTCGTCATTTCTCATTTTGCTGGAGGAGCAGAGACAGCCTGTGGTCTGATCCCAGGGCGTGACAGGGATGTTCGTATACCCCCACCCCAGGGCACCAAGATCATTTACTTGACAATGTGGGGGATGATTTTGACGCAGGTTCTGTACGTTGTGTGCTGAGCAGAGGATGGGTTTGATGTGTTCGCGTTACTCACATTGCTGACAGGCACTGACACTTTCTAAACCCTCTGGAGTCCTCTCACCTCAGCAGGTCTCATGCCCACGGAGCCTGTGCTGTGCCCATGAAGCCAAGCTGCCTGCGTGAGACAGAGCTCCCTTGGCAGATGTTTCCCCCAGGATTAATTCTTTTTTCTTTCCACCCTCCATCCTAATTCTGTTTCCCGGTCAGACAGGGAGCCTCACCCAGTAGATACAAACATGTGTGGCACTTCTAAATGCCTCCAGCCCAAGAAGAAGCTGGACTGGTGTAGCCATGGGGTAGGTTTAGAGGCACTTTAAAGGTCGAGCAAATATTAAGCTGTAACACCAGAGGTAAAGACCATTGGGTTCTGCTGTTACGCCATGGCTTGCTGTGCTGCTGCCCTCTTCTGCTGAGCTGTCCTCTGAGTGTGTCTTGGGCAGGGGAAAGGAGCCAGGCGCTCCTCCGGAGTCACCCTTCTCCAGCCTGCTCGCTGCTCTCTTCCTGAGCCAACAAACAGAGTTGGCAGACAGTGACGCTATTGCAGAGCCGTGTAGGTTTAACAGGCAATGACAAAATGTCCATCCTGCTCTGAGTTTGCTGTGGGGTGCGAGCAATGCAGATGTTTCTCCTCTGTCCCTCCCACATCTGCCACAGGATTCCTGAAACAGCAAATCTCAGTGACAGATCTGTGCTCGTGGGGACCATACGGGAGAAACCCTGGCCAAGGACCCTCAGAAGGGCTGCGTCCTCCTCCCTTTCCCTCCTCTGCAGGAGACTGATGTCTCTCAGTCCCTGGGAATGTTTGCCTGTCCTGTCTGTCAGACTTCGGATGTTGTCGCTCCTTCACAACAGGCAAGCTGTTCTCGCTGAAGCACAACCTACCGTTGCTATTGATCAACTGTCAGCGGCAAAGCCCGCGGGCAACAGCCTCCTCCTCATCATGCTGCCTTCAGACCAAGCGCCAGTGCTTTTTGGCAGGGAGTACAGCAAGAAGTCAGGAAAGCTTTTTATCATTTCGGATCTACCGCTATGGATATGTATGACCCTTTCAGGACAGAAGTATTATATTTGTCACTTAGTGCCAATATAAATGGTCCCCGGGAAGTTCTCTGTTTTAATTAAGTCGATGCATTTGGTCCTCAGAGAGCTCAACATGTACTTGGGTGAATAAATGTTTTAATAATTCAACTTTGTCTCTCCTAATCCTATAGCTGCAACCCACAGTAAAGCTTTCTTTCCCTTGACACTGAATACCAAATGAAGAATGCTCCATTTTATTTCTCTGGCTTTTTTTCCTTTTTGTCCTCGCACCCAAGTTCTCAGCCATCCTCTGAGACCACAGGGGAGCCCCACCACGGGACCCAGAGCGATGCCTGTGTGTCTTCCAGTGTCCATCTGCTCCGCTGACCCTCACCTTGCCCTCAGTGCTGGAAATGCCCTTTCGGCTTGCTTGTGTGAAGCACGCACAGCTTCCCCCGCGGCTGGCTCCTCTGGTCAGTCATTCAAGCCACTTCCCAGCACTTTGTTTTTCCATTACGCTTAAAAAAAAAAAATCTTTCTTCTTTTTTAAAATTCAGAAGGCAGCTAAGGAGGTGAAAGCACGCCCCAGGTGGGCTGTGGGATGGAAAAGAAAAGAAACTCAACAGTCTCAAACTTCTGCCTTGCCAGAAGGGCTCATCTGTCACGGCAGCAGCCGTGCTTGGCGTGCCTTTAATGTGCACACATCCATCAGGCAAGGAAGGGATCAGCCAGGCATTTTCCCAGCTCGTGGTACAATCTACAGCAGTTCCTGATGGGCCCGAGATGTGCATGGGGTTTAGCACTGCAGTTTTGTGCTGCTGCTGTTGTCCTGCAGGGCTGTGAGGTTGGGATCTGGAACAGCCCGTCTGCACAAACGGTGTTTTTCTGAGGAAACAGGGACCACACGCCCACTCCTCCACACCATTCCCGTTCGTGTGGCACCACTGCATGTTACAAACCTGGGATGCTTCTCAGGACAGGAGGAGGAGAAACCTGGCACAGTGAACAGAGGCTGGGAACTGTTTCTGTACACGAGAGGGTCACCGGTCTACAAGGGGAAGGAGGGTGGTGAAACCACAGAGATTGACCTCTGCAGCGTGTGCCCAGCCCTGCCTGCAGCTCAGCGACACTGTGCCAGCCCAGCACCTATGGAACTTGAACCGAAGCCCGTGCACAGCCCATCGAGCAGAGGCCCCTCATTTGGTTCATCACCAGAGGGTTCCTTGGCTCACCTGCGTGCCCCCCGCCTGCCAGCCGGTGCGAACCACTGCAGCTAAAACTTTAATTGCCTGCACTAGTGGGAGGTGTCCCTGCCATGGCAGGGGGTTGGAAATAGAAGACCTTTAAGGTCCCTTCCGACCCAAACCATTCTGTGAGGCTAAGGCACTAAAAAGCTGCAGTGGACGTGCTGAGGAATAAGTCCGTGAATAATTCTTGTTTTCTCCCTGGCTTTTATCATTTCCCTCATCACAGTACTGCCTGCAGCCTTCAGCTGCTCTTTGCTTACTCTGAGTTAATAGATTTCACACGCCTCTGTGCCACGTCCCTCTCCTAGCCCAGCTAGCTCTCTGCGCAGGCACACCGAATAACCTCCTCCTGCGTCCGCTGCTGGTGGGGTAGCATGGAGACAACTGAGTGCTCTGGAACTGGGATAGAGCAGCTGTGTGCTGAACATTTAAGGTGTCCGAAGAGCAACACCTGGCCGAGGTGCTTTGCCGAGATGCAGCACACACCGTGACATGAGCGACGACACAGAACCAACTGCTGCTGTTGGAGAGCAAACACCAAAAACGCTGCCTGTGCGGGAGAGGGCTGGATTTAGCCACACCGCAGTTACGCCAGGCTGAGCCTAACCTGGAGCAATCCCAGCGCAGGGATGGGCAAACAGCCCCGGCACTCTGGGCTATGCAGGGTTTGGGTGAAGCAGGACCTGCTTGCTCCAACGTGAGCTGCACAATTCATCGCCCTGTGCCCTCAGCTGGAATTCGGGTCTTGGTATTAGGGGCACAGACATTGCTCATTGCCTTTGTGCGTGCCCCTGGTGCTGCAAAGGGCTGCAGGACACCACGGGGCTCCCAAAGGGGCAGCTCCCTCCCAGTAAAAACTGTGAACCCTGAAGCCCTCCAACGGGTTCATGCTGGCTGAGAAGTGCTCTCTGGGAGCTGTTATAGACCACTTCTCTGGATGAGAATTGAGAGTTCAGAACTAATGCAGTATCCTCTTCTGGGCCGTTGTGAAAGCACAGAGAGCACAATGGAGAAAATAACCTTCATTGCTCGGAGTTTCCTGAGGTCACACTGAAGGCCAGGTGCTTGTAGCTGTCATTATGATGTTTACTTGGCTTTCCTGGAAGATATTTTGCTGATCAGGATAATTTAATACATTTGTACCTGTAAATGCACAACTCTTGTGCCTCACTTTTGCTACAAAGCCCGCTGTTACCACCCCTCCCTCCATTTAAAACTGTGGCTTCTGGAGTCTGCTAGCTACAAGAATTTCAATTTGCACTTCCAGAAAATGTACTTTTCTTCTGTGTCTCCTTCAGATTGTGAAGCAAAGTTTGAAAGTACGTGTTGGCTGCACCGTGAGAAATCACAGCACCAACGAGTACAGCTGGTGATGCCTAAGCTAAGCGCGGGGCTTTGTGGGGTCTCACCTGCAATTTGGAATGTGAGGGGCTATGAATAATAATAATGGTTTTGAGGTAATGGGGTGTAAGTGTGTAAACAATGTGAGATTTCCCCACTGGACTGATATGAGAGTCCTTCAAGTCTTTTGTGAAATTTTGATGCAGCTCAAAGAAACTATTTCTGAGCAGCACGTGGGCTGCAGTGCTGGGAACAGGTTCTTCCAGTGTTTACGAGCGAGGACTCTGCCTCAGAAATTACATCCAAGCATTTTTTCAGAGCAGAGGATCTTATAAATATATTCTTTATGTTCTGCTATGTGAGATCGGGCACTGGAGGATGCGTCTGTTTTCCAGCAGAGAGGATATGAACGATGTCGTTTGAAGAGTTAGAGCTCAAAAATAAAGTCTCACTATGAAGTATCCTATGAAACAAGAAAGCTAGACCAAGATTTAGAGATATTTGGAGTGAGAGGCATGCAATCCACCCCAGATACTGACGACTTCAATGTAATGGCATGAATATGGGTCCCTCAAAAAATTCATAAGCATCCTTCATGTTTCAGTCAGATTTTTCTCTATAAAGACTACCTGAGATACAGGCTCTGAGCAAACTTTGTCTAGGAAAATCAGATGAATTTCTGCTCAGCATTTTGGACCAAGTGTTTGAAAATATTTTGAATATCCCGTCTTGAAATTGTCGATAGGCAATTCTTCATCAGCACTTTCAAGAGGTCCAAGTTCAGCTGGCCAGCTATCGTGCACACAAACCAACTAATTAAAGCAATGGCATATTCTTGTTTGCACCTGCTGCTCCTTGGTCTTTTCTGCAAGTCCACTGAAAGTCCAGTGTCGCCAACTGTGTGAAAAACACCAAGGCTCTGAAGCTGAGCTGCTGTAGCAAGTTGATTTGAAGCCTGAATTTTGAGAATATAAAAATAGGCTTTTAGCAGCCTGCCTGACAGAAGCAGAGAGATTGTGTGGGCAAGCTGTTCCAGAAGACAGCTGTGCAACGGTTATTAGGAGCTGTACTTCCATAATAACCGTGCTGGGAGGTTTCCTCAGTAAAGGATGATAAGCAAGTTTCAACTTCTTTCTCACGGAGACCTGGAGGCAGCAGTGTGTTTGGTTAGCTCTGGTGCATTATCCTTTAATAGCTAAGCAATATACTTCACTTGAAGGATGAATAATAGAGTGTTTTCTCTCCCCTACCCCCCTCCTGCCACTTGACTTTCAGAATAGCATCTTCCATTGTTGGTTATTGCCATTATCAATTAATTTCCCCAATTTCCTGTCTTCTAGGCATTAAGCAAAGACTGCTGCAGTGTAATTAGATTAACTTCGAGACTGACTTTGAACAGCGTAATTGATCTGAATTTTTTTCCGTTTTCTCTAGGCACTTCTTTCACTAAAATTCATGACGTGGCAAGGCCTGTGAGCCCAGGCATTTGCTCAAGTCTTCCGCAGGCAAAGCCCTCACGAGTGGGAGCTCCCCTCAACTAAGTGGGTACCTTGACCCATGCTCCATGTATCCCATCTCTGGGGAGGGGTCCCTGCTGGGCTTCATGTCCCTTCCTTCTGCCACCCTGTGTTTTCCCAAGTTGTGTCGGTTTCTTGTCCGTGACCCCAAGTGGTGAGTGAACCCTCCCTGGCCCTGCCTCAGCCCACCAGGGTTTTAGCAGGAGGCTGCGTGGTGGCTTTTAAAACCACGACACCTCTCTGGCTCTCGTATTCATGCGCACACATCCAGTCACCCCAGAGCAACCAAATTCTGCGCCTGCTAGCAACCTGTCGTCCTGTTTCCAAATACATCATGGACAGCAGGGATGCAGAGAAGTCACCCCCGTCGCCCAGCAATGGAGGGCACCTCGCCTGCACTGCTGCCTGCAAATGCCACAAGACAGAAAAACACCTGCCCTGGTGCTTTGTCGATACCAAACTGTGTACGTGCAATTGCAGGTGGAGTTCATGTCCTTTAGCACGTAAAGACCAGGATCATTGTAGAAATGTTCATAAAAACATAGTTGCTACAAGGCACATAATAGTTTTTACCTACTCCCTCTCAGTATCTTCTTGTAATAAATTTCTTAATGCTTTGTTGAGTTAGCGGAAATAATCCAAAATATTGTCATCAGCCATTTCCTTGGAGTAATGTTTTGCTGGAGTGGTGTCCAGCAAACTGATATCCAGGAAACTTTTCCTCCCAATATCTGAACGATAGTTTTTAGGAGTCAGCTTTGCCAGCTTTTCCTGAACCTTGCTGCTTGCGCTCCGCAAACGCCAAGAATGTCACAGCCACAAACACCTCAGTCTTTTGTGGATCTTCAGCTCTGAGGCTTTGGTAGGATATCTGCCCCTGTGATTACTTTTAATCACTTGCTTTTTGGGGTTTGCTCCCAGCTTTCCCGCTTCTCTCTGGTAGCATAAGACCAAGAAGAGAAAAGGGGACTCCAGCAGCGACACCGCTGGGCTCATGCAGAGCCCCCACTGTAAATCCTCTTCCGTGTGGTCCATGTGGCTCAGCCACACTCTGGAACGAGGTTGATGTAAATTACAGAGGTGATGCTTCTCTTTCCCTTGCTGCAGAAGTTGATGTTTCAAGCATCCCACCCAGTCTTGGCTGTGGCTTTTGGCACCTCACCGCGCAGCACACCTGCTCCAGCATCTGCCCCCCCGGTGGCCCTGCTGCCACCCAGGTGCTGCATTCACTCAGGAAAGTCCTCACCTGGGGACTTTCTCCTGCGGCATCGCCCCAGCTGGGTGCAGGCACCTAACAGTAGGTCAGGCAGCTTATGCCCATCAAAGTGCCTTTCCCAGTGCCTGGAAAACTTTATCCCCCTCTGGTGTATTCCTCTTCAGTCTCTGTCGTGGTTGGGCATTTGAAACGCACCGTTTTTACAGGCAGGTATTGCGATTGCGCAGGCTGTAACGCACAGGAAAATTTCTTTTCCCTCCTCCACAAATAGCTAAACTTATCTCTACCTACCTAGCTAATCTGTCTGTCATATCCAAATGTCCCCAGCATGTTTGGGTTTGGGATTCTGGTTCAGGCTTATCTAGAGAAAAATTTGAAAGGTCACTGCACCCAGCAAACGAAGCTGAAAGCCGTTCGGTGCTACAGTCTGAACGTACTGCGTGAAACCAATATCTACCTGCAGACACAGTGTGACTAATTTGGATCTGAAAGAGTTTTACGCAAGTATTGTTTCACTCTTAACGTTCTCTTTACTTTTCATCGCTTCTTTAAATCCCACAGAAGGCAAGCTTTCCCACTAAATGATGTCTTGGCATTTTCACTCAATGATATTGACTTCCTAATGGCAGCAGGGGAATAAACCAGAAGATTAAACTGTCCAATCAATTGCCCTCCTGCATATATTGTGTGTGTTATTTCCCACCGTACATGTTCAACATTGCACTCTATGATCATTAACACAGTGGGTGCTGTTAGACAATGAAAGCCAGCAGCGTGCTAATAAAAGGTTTAATGAATAACATGATATCCTCACCAACAGCTACAGCAAAGTTGTTTTAGGGAAACAGGAACTGTGTGTTGGGGCACATTGTACATGAAATGTCTGTGTTAATAAGCAAAAACTCCTTTATCGCAGGGCTGGTGCTGAAACGCCAGCCTGGAGAGAAAACTGAGTTTGAGGGAAATGGGGGGAAATATCCCCTTGGATCAGAGAGATGGACAGAGCAGACACTACCTCCCAGCAACTCGCTTTCTATGCTATATGGCTTAACTGCTCAGCACGACATTAATGCCAAGAAATGCAGCAATTGTTTTTTCTGGTTTTAGCACTGTCAGGTTACTGAGCCACCGTGTCACTTTTTGCTCCCGAAATTTGTCATTCCAATCTCCCTGCTGCCCTCCTCTGCTTTGTGAACCAGGACACAAAGCTGCACTGCTTCCCAAGGAGAGGGTCAGCAGTGCCGCTGCCTGCTCAGGGCACCCTTTGCCCACTGATGCTCTTGTACTCGCCAGGCTGAGAAACTCCCTTGGTATGTGCTGGGCAGTCTGGCTTTGGCACAGCTGGGTTTGCAAAACACACAGTGCCGTTCTTCCAGCACAGGCTCATCGCATGACCAAGAAACCCTTTGTCAAGGAAGGTGAAAACTGACTTCTGGTGGCACGCCTGAAAGAGTGTTGGCGAGAGTGAGGAGCAGTTGGAGAGGGCAGGGGCACAGGGGTAGCACTGACCAGGGTCCCTGCAGCCAGCTGACGTGGTGCTGCCCTGTGACATCCCTCTGGAGAGAACTGAGGGGCCGAGGGAGGGCAGGGGAACATCAGTCACTTCTAGCTGGGCAGCCGAATCCGCCCACTCCTGGATCTCTTCTCTTGACCATTTTTTTCTTAGGTTTTGAGTGGGCCAAGTGAAGTTTCGTTACACGTCCTGCAAGATCACTGCGCAAGCTAACAGTAAGGGGACTGTCAATATCCAGCCTGAACTCCTCCTTTCTTAGTTTCACATATTTATATATGCACGATTTTAATTTGCTAGTTAAGTCCCTTCATCTACATTATTTACAGGATTTATGTATTTCAAGACCATTCCTTTGTTCCCAGGCTGTACCTGGCTTTTAACCTAACTAATCTAATACATCTTGAAGTCTTTTTCGTTCTTTCTTATAAATCGGATTTTTGACCCTGATGAATCTGTTTGCTGCACTGATCTGGACTCTCTCTCATTTATCATATCTTCTTCATCTGTTACAGAAATGAACAGGCTGTTCCACATGTGGCTGAGAAAAGATTATGTATTCCAGCTTCATTATATGTTGCTCTGGCCGTTTTACCTTGCTGTCCTGCATTGCAAAGACAGTCCCCTAAGGTTCTTTCCATGTAATTTCTTTGCAGGTTTATCTGATTGTGCATGTCTTAGATTGTTCTTTCCCTTTGTGAATTAAAAAAGTTTTTCATTTTGATTGGGTTTTATACCACAAATGGTATTTCATTTTCCCACTTTCTCCCTGTATTTTTTATCTAGTTGAGTTTGCTACTTTTTTTTGTGTGTGTCTTCTTCATATTAGTAATTTCCTTCAATTTAATATATCTGGGACTGTCATTAATATGTTCTTTATGCTCTACTTTAGGTAATTAGTAAAAGCATAAAAGAACAGATACAAGTTGCTTAACGAACGTCTCTGCTGATGTCCCTGCTGACCCATAAGTCAACCATTTGTTTATAATGTTTAATTTTATTTTTTAAAGACATGTGATCATCTCTCAGCCTAGTAAATGACTCTGAGATGAAGATTCATTGGCATTCTCACAAAATACTCTACAAATAACTCCAGATATAACAATAGGAGGAGGTCAGATGAGATGACCATTCAGTTGCTTTTGTCTGCAGTCTGTATAATGTACGTTGTTTTCCCAGAGCTGTTTGGTTTGTAATTTTGCTGTTTCTATTAGCGCTGACAAAAAAGGGTGCTCAGAAAGACATGAGATTTCTGTATTTTGCATAATTTTTTTTTCTTTTAATTTTAATTAAATTCTGTGGCTCTGAAAGGTCATTACCTTTCAAAGGAAAAAAAATAGATTGTTTTTCTTCTGGGACAAAACTACACCAGACTACTGGAAACTAGAAATTCTTCCTGACTTCAGAAGTCCAGCAAAACCTTTTTACGATTATTTGCATTTCCAGTGAAATTAGTCCAAAATCTGGCCCAGTGCTGACTGCGTATGGAAATCACCCTCAAGAAAGGTAAAATCCTGGGGTTTACAGAAAAAATCAGAGTCCTGCTTTTTGAAGCATAATTCAGTTCTTCCAATAGCTTCTTGGGAAATGATTGGCTTCCTCTGTATTTTTCCCTGTTTCAAATCTTATGCACAAGATGGTTTAAAGTACATAAAGGTCTCAACTGAGTAATCCCTGCCTGAGCAGATAGTTGCACCAACAGCAGCCTTGTATGCCCTAAAACAGCATCAAATATTTCCAAAGCAGACCCGATTCATTTCTGCAAAATCAAACTCGCAGCAAAAACAGTGTCAGAAGTGCCTGGAATTAATCTCAAATAATGACGCTGAAAAAATGCTATAGTGGCACATGACTGACAGTATACAAGTGGTCCACAGGCAGGGGGTACAGTGTACAAATATTTAGTTTAGCCTGTAATTACATGGACTAAATTAATTGGTCTGGAAAAAAAATAACAAAACAGAACAAAACAACAACAACCAAAAAAACCCAATATAACCAAACCTGTTCTCACTCAATTCAGTGAATATTCCCAGCTGAAGAGAGATTACTAAGTGATAGTACATAATTTTGCTAGTGGAACTTGAACTTTTTACTCATTTCCCCCTGGTAATAAGCGAAGCCAATTAATCACAAATGTTGAGCTAATGAGTAAAAATTCCTTTCAGGAACAATGATGTCATATGCCAGTACATATGCCAACACTTCCTTAATCTCTATCCGTCGTGCAGAGACCAATGACAGTGTACTGAATTTTGTTGTTCAGTAAATTCAACATCCCATAATGTCAGATGGTTTAAAGCAGACTTTACACAGGAACGTAAGACTAAACAACAAAAACTTCAGAATACTCCGTCAATTAAATCTGCACTTAAATCTAATGGTTATACAGCACTAGTGCAAAAATGTAAAAGAAAGTTTAATCTTAGCCTTGAAAATTGGTTTAAAATTATGTAGGTTCTATTTTATAACACAGAACCCTTAAAATTGTTTCCACATTGTAGCTGGAAAAAAAATATTTACTATAGAATCACAAGCACCTATAACACCTACACCTGTAACACATTTTCCTAAGAAGGGTTTCTGAGGTTTATTGACTATCTCCCTTACCATAAAACGGAAAAAAAATTTTAATTGCAATAAAGAATTGTCCCTGCCCATGGCAAGGGGGTTGGAATTCAATGATCCTTAAGGTCCTTTCCAACCCAAACCATTCTGTGATCCTATAAGAGAACAGCGCTGTTCCCAGGAGATCGAAAAACCAGCTCCCTGTATGTCACTTTGACCAAAGCACATGAGCATGCGGTACAGATGAGACTGCAAATAATCTGGTCTGTGCTCTGCTTCTTTGCAGCCTCGGAGCTTTGAGTCCATCGCAAGGGCTATGGTCATGCACCTGCGGAGGATGACAACCTTCGGAGTACCCAAAGCTGCCCACAGCCTTGCCATGCCCCTGCTCTGGCTGGAACAACTCTGGTTTAAGGGCTGCCTGAGCTTCTTGCTGCAAACCTTGACTTGTCCTGACGTGGCGATGCTTTGCTCGGCATGTTTCGACTCTCCTGATTGCGCTGCGCTAGTGCTGCTCTTGCTCCTGGCCGAGCCCTCGCCTGCTCTGGCTGCCAGAGGAGCCTTGCCCCCCACTCCCAGCTCCCTCTTGCCTTCCTGCCAGCCCACCACAGCTCCCCCTCTCCACCCGCTGCTCTGGGGGCAGGAGCCCCTTTGCAGCCCAAGAGCATCAGGCATGGGGCAGCCTGGCACGCCGAGCCCTCTGTCTGTGCTGCGTCCTGCCCACGGCCCAACAAACAGCCCATGTCTGCTCTGCCCAGCACACCGGACCTCTAGATGGCTAAAACATTGCTCAGGAAAACAGATTACACTATAAGTTGAAGCACTAGCTGGAAAACCAGCCACACTGCACACAGACCTGTTAAATCTGTGCTGGGCTTCATGCCCAGCTTCACCCAGTTCAACGGCTGCTTGGACTGGAAATCTGTACCCATCTGGTGCCACCTCACCCGTCTAGAGGCTGCCTCCAGAACGCAAGCGTTCTCCTTTGCACACAGTTTTTTATTGTTCACTTACTCTCCTTTTTGAAAATAACAAAATAGATAAGCTAGAAAAGAGATGGAAATGCGTTCACCGAAACTCCCGGGGCTGGCGTGCTTCATCTCATCGTCGGCAGGCGACAGTTCTCTGCTTCCCGCCGTTGCAGTAGCTCTCTGGTTGCATGCAGCAGCCTCATCTTTTCTCTTTCAAATGTGAAATCCTCCTCTGGATGCAGGGTGCAGCTAATACTCGCTTGGGTGGCATTTTCTGACATTGCGGGCTGCCAGGGTCTGCAAATGCCACGTCAAAAAAACACACATAGGACCTCAGCTCATGCTTTAAAATACAATGCTGACCTGGAGGCAGGGAAAGGAACAATAACAAAAAGCACGACTTCTTAAATGCTGTTGGTAACTTTGCATTTCACTGCATCCCCTTACACACAGAAATTGCCGGTGGGTCCATGGTTCCCCCAAAGGATGCTGCGAGATGCTCGGAGGCACACTGTCAGCAGCTGCCGCCTCCCAGAGCTCCTCCGTTCACGCTCCAGGACCAGCAGTGAGAAGCTTTGACAGTTAGCGGTCACTTTGCTGTGCCAGCTGCCCTGCCAGTCCGGTAATTCCAATGGTGAGAACTGACCCAGGGGGTGCGGGGGGGTTTCTGGAACAGGCTTTCAGCAGGTTTCGGACTCCCATTGCAGAACACCTTCGTTATTCGCAAAAGAGTTCTGCAACAACCAGGGACCGAAGTATTAACCACTGCTCTCAAAGGCTCCTCTTTGCTGTTTAATGTCTTTCTGGTGAATTCTGCTCTAATGGCATGTTCTGTCCATTTTCTTGAATCACTACTCTGGCTTTGTGTTTATGCCAACAGCTCTCAGGCTCTGTCTCTACTGAGGCTGGAAATCTTTCCCCCCTCCCCAAGCCAACCGTGTCCAAACACCGTGCTTATGGTGAGGTGCGAATGTGTTTTCCCAGGCCTCTTCAGGCACAATTTAAGAGCTGGTAGTTAAAAGCATAATGTAGAAAAATGCATTTGCAAAATTATACATTTTTCTCCTACTTTTTTATTTTTTAAGCAGAACTATCTAATTTTATCTGAGAAACTGAGCCAGAGCTCATTTTGCTTTGTGCAAATGTGATTATATCTGAGTTACAATTTAATTGCAGATGTGTTGTTTTCCTTTTTTTTTTTTTTTTTTTTTTTTTTTTTTTTTTTTCCCGGTTCACCACTGTTTAAGGGTCTGTGGTGGCTCTTCTTCAGACTTTACCTGGGCCACCCAATGTCCTCTCCACCATGGATCAGTGATGTGAGTAATGTGTGATGCATAATGAAACCGCAAGTGGTTTAGGTTCCATTTGGAAGATGATGCCTTCCATTTTAGAAAGAAAATATTTTCCTGATTTTTGGCAATCCAAGATTTTCTGTAGTACCCAGCTCTTCAGACATTTTGTTCTTTCTTTTGATTAACTCTTCCAGATCACCATACATTTTTCTGTCTGAAACTAGTTTTCTACTCAACTAAAATCTTGGTATTTAATCTTTTGCAGAAGAATGCTATTTTATGGTCAACTTTGTAATTGTCAGAGATGAAAGAACCCATTCTCCCTTACTCCACTGAAAGCTTGGCACGTACTTAACTCCTTTCTTTCATTCTGCACCTTTGAATGTGCCAACACCATTTTTCCTCCTCTTGCACTCTCCCAGCCACTGGTGCCCCTACCTCTCTCTGGCATCCTGATACATTATGCTGAGAGATCAAGCCAAGTGGCCACTTAATGGCATTTGTTTTGGTGATTTTTATGGATAACCCAATGGATTGAATCTAGTTGAGGCGATGCTGGAGTTTGGCTCAGTGCCTATTAGAACACAAACATCTTCTGTTGCCACAAACAAATCACTTTTGATGAAGAAAATAAGACATCTATATGTTTAGGTGTCTAAATCCTGGCATGAAATCCATCAGCTTTAACCCTTAACTCAACCCTTACTGAAACTCTTCCTGCAAGGAACAGCTCTGAAGATAACTTCCAGGGTCTGTGGTAAAAAGTTAAGCTGCAAGTGTTGTTGTTTTAACATTTTCCCTGAGACTAATTTGATCCAGGTTCTTGAATATGTTCAGCCCAGAATAGAATAGGTTGAACTTGCATATTAAACACTTTCTAACAGAAAGTGGAACAGTTTGGAGCCAGTGCCATCTGCACAGCCTAGCCTGAGAAGTGATGGAGAAATATCTTCTTGCAGTCCCTGTTTCTGTAAACTCGTCAGACAGACTCCCCTTACCCTCTGTGCATTTCCCATGGTAGCCTCATTAGGCACAAGCTTCCACTGTCCCCTTTACGGTGGCCGTGTACGTGTGCAGGTATTTCTTATTTGGTAGCTAACGACCCATAATTCACATGCAAGAAAGCTATGATAAATTATTTGCAGATAAAAACTATTTTCTTGCATGCTGTAATAAACTTGCATGGGTTTGTATCACGAATAGTGCAGTGGAGGGAGGGCACCTTTAGTATAAGCGTTTCACACAGGTATCTTTTGTTGGATAAAGGTTGAGAGGATGTTATTCTGGGGAAAAAAAAAAAACATTTGGTTTGTTTGGTTTTGTCAGTAATTTACTGAATTAATTTGCTTCCTGCATATGGACGTGTTCACGCTCCTGGGCAATTGCTATGTTATTACAAATTGAATTAAGTGGTAGGATGAAAGAAGTATTTGGATGGATGTTGCTTATATCTGCAGAACATATATAACAATCTTGAGCTTTATTATGCTGCATTTTTTTAATTGATATCCCAGCTGAATGGCTTCTTTTTCCCATTGACAAGCTAGTTGCTAGCTGCTGTAGGAGTGCAAGAGTGAAGCCTGTCACGTGATGGGGCTCTGGTACCTGATACTTGTGATTTTCCAAGGTGGTTTGTCTCTAGAGCTTCGGGTCAGGGAGCAGATTAACAGCTGCCACACTGGCGGTGGCACGAATTCCCAGTCAGACAACTGGGACCCCCAGCTCCAGCTGTGGGAGGTCATCTTTTCCCCACAATAGTCTCCCAGGCAGAATGACCTGTAAATTAACTGGGGCGGGGGGGGGGGAGCCGGACATGAGGAACTGATTCATTTGGTGTTTGAAAGCTGTGCAGAGCACAGAGGAATAGGAAGGTTTTAGCAGCAAGGGGAGCAGCACAGTGAGAAACACGCAGTTTCCTTGTAAACTCAGAAAAAAACAGTTGAGTTCAATGAGGTTACAGCAGAGCATGGTATCTTTCTCAACAATAGAAAATTAAATGAGGAATAGCATCTTAGGTAATAGCACAAATAATAATAAAAAAGAGTAAACATATTTCTCTTGCATAGAAATTATGATCAACTGTGGCTCTTCTGGGAATAAGCCTGGGGCAGGCAGGTAAAAGGAGAAATTGTAGCCCTGGAAGGAAACTGTGTTGTTGCCCCATGGCCGGCTGAAGGCCAGCCACTGTAGCTGCTTCCAGCCCTTTTAAGCAGCAAGGTCTGAACCTCAGGTCTTTGTAGTACCTTCCTGAGCACCCCTACCTCCCCTGCGGCTCCAGACATAGGATGAGCAGAGTGTATTTTTTTTTTCCTGTGCTGCTTTTTCTCCTAGTAAAACTTAAATTCCTTGTTTTCTCAGTATTTCAGCTTCAAAGTTAGTGGGCACCAACAGCTTAAAGTGTAGTTGCTATTTTTAAAATAGCCTGCAAAAAAAGGAAACTGGGGAGGAAAAAAGAAGATGGATCTAATCAATCTACAACCTGCTTTGCTTACAGCTTAGAAGCCCCATGGATTAGGGTGTCTGACGAGGACTGCCTTGAGAAAACAACAGAATTATTGTTCAGGGTTTTTGAAATGTTACTGTTATCCAGAAAGTGTTCAATTAATACTTTTTTGCAAAAAAAAGCTAACGAAGAATGCACCCAGGGAGCAGGCACAGAAATTACAAATATTTGGAGGATGGCAGAAGAAAGAAAAACACTGTCCCTGCTCCTCTGTACTGACTTCCCTAGCAACAGAGAAAAAGTTTTCCGTACTTTAGATGGCTTGTCATTCTTCATTGGGACAAGATTAATCTCAAAATCATCAGGGACAGGACTGCCACCCCAATGGAGCCTACCAGCTAGGCATTGATTGTCCCTAGGGCTTTGACCTGAGCAATCTAACCGTCCAGTCTCATGTGTAATGAGGGAGCGAAGCCTGCTTAGACTTCCCAGTCAGCATCTTTGTAAACAAGGACATCCTCCTCTGGACTCTCCTAGGGGCAGGGAACCAGTCATTAGAAGACACACTTTTTAGAATAACATTTCTAGCTTCTGAAGTTACTCATGGTCAATTTTCCTGGAGCTTCTCGCAATAAACTGGGTTTTAAGATCAATTTTAATTTCTGTTTGGGCTGTGAAAGGGTGTTTTGTAATGTGAGCTGTAAGGAAGCAATAGCACTATTGAACTAAAATAGTGAAACAGGATTTAATAGCAAATTACTCATAATAAAGATGAGTCTCATATATCTGCTGATTCACTCAAAGAGCCATTAATTAAAAGGAAAAGTGCAAAGGTTGTTGGTGACATTTAATCTGTCACCTTGGTTGTACTGAAGACAGATAGCTAGGAGACGGAGAGATGTCCTGCTATAGGATGACCTTCTTCAGCCAAGCAAACTCCCTGTTTTCACACTGTACCTGTCTCAGCTGGAACTCATTGCAATGCTTCAGGCGTGCTCTTGGGCTCTAAACGAGCTGCCACGTCCCCATTAAAAAAAAAAAAAAAAAAAAAAA
>WKFP01013514.1:73150-83971 GCA_011057875.1 Pterocles orientalis | reverse complement strand
TAAAAAAAAAAAAAAAAAAAAAAAAACCCTAGCAAAATCTTTGTGAACAGTTCAGCAAAAATGTCTTCTCAATGTGCACCATCAAACAAAAAGGTTTATGGGATGTATCTTTCTAAAAAAAAAAAAGGCTCAGAAAACACTGTGAAAAGGATTGTTGGGTTCTGTTCAAATTAATAAAACCGCATCTCCAAAGTGTCTGAAAGAGGGAGATGGAAAATGAGTGAAATCTTTTGCCTGCAGTGATTCAAGTGGAAGGTTCTGCATGTGGGTCGAGGTAATCCCAAGCACAAACACAGGCTGGGCAGAGAATGGATAGAGAGCAGCTCTGAGGAGAAGGACTTGGGGGTGTTGGTGGATGAGAAGCTGAACATGAGCTGGCAGTGTGCGCTGGCAGCCCAGAAACCAACCGTGTCCTGGGGGCATCAAGAGAAGCATTAGCAGCAGGGCGAAGGAGGTGATTCTCCCCCTCTGCTCTTCTCTTGTGAGACCCCACCTGGAGTACTGTGTTCAGATGTGGGGCCCCCAACATAAAAAAGACCTGGACCTGTTGGAGAGAGTCCAGAGGAGAGTCATGAAATTGGTCAGAGGGCTGGAGCACCTCCCCTGTGAGGACAGGCTGAGAGAGTTGGGGTTGTTCAGCCTGGAGAAGAGAAGGCTCCGGGGAGACTTAATAGCAGCCTTCCAGTACCTGAAGGGGGCTACAGGAGAGATAGGGAGGCACTCTGTATCAGGGAGTGTAGTGAGAGGACAAGGGGTAATGGGTGTAAGCTGAAAGAGGGCAGATTTAGACCAGACATTAGGAAGAAATTTTTCACTGTGCAGGGGGTGAGGCAGTGGCCCAGGTTGCCCAGAGAAGCTGTGGATGCCCCATCCCTGGAGGGGTTCAAGGCCAGGCTGGATGAGGCTTTGGGCAACCTGGGCTAGGGGGAGGTGTCCCTGCCCATGGCAGGGGGTGGAACCCGATGATCTTTAAGGTCCTTTCCAACCCAAACCATTCTATGATTCTATGATTCAGCTCAAGAATCACTCAGCATGGAGCATGGGCACGAAGGCTGGGCTGCTGTGAGTGCTGTCAGTTAGGTTGGAACTTGCAGAAATGAATTAATTTCACATTCCCCAGCAGGCTCCTGGCCTGACCACCATTTGACAACAAGCATTTCACAAAGCAGCAGCCTCATGTTCCAGCTTGGCTTCATTACTGGTGGAGGAGGGGCAGCCTGCCAGCTCCCAAGGAGCCTAGCACCTACTTTTTCCCTTCCCCTGAAACTGCCTGCGCTTCACAAAACAAGCCAAAGGCACCCAGGATAGCTGCTGCTCCTTGACAAGTGGCCTCCCTCCCTCTCCGTGCTTGTCCGTCCTTCTGCTCTGCGACTGTCCCAACCGTGAAGTGCAGAAGGTTCCTTCATCACAGTTAGGGAGAAGGAGCCGGAGGCAAATGCTTCTTTTGTGACATCTCCTGCTGATGCAGCCCCCACCAGTACTTCTGAGCAATCACCTCAGTCCTGCAAATTCTGAATTTTTTTTTTTTCCCAAAAAATAACACTGGTGTCTCTGGGCATTCATTCCGTGGTAATGCAATTGCTTGATGTTCCTGACAATGTTTTGTTTGTTTGTTTTCAGCAGCCCCATTGCTATTAAGCAGTAAATGTGATGAGCAGTGCAGACAGGACATCCATCTTGTTCTCACCAAGACGAAACACTGGGAGAAAAGCCCCAGTTATCACACAAATGTGCTTAAATAATTCTGCAGGTACTATCACTGAAATTACTCATGTTCTTCCCCGCAGTGGCTTTGTTCTGCTTCGTGCTATAGCTCAGCCACTGGCATTTGCAAAAAAGAAAAAAAACTAAACATCATTCAACTTAACAACTAACGTAACATACATCAGACCTTCCTTTACAAGTCTTAGCAGCATCCTATTTTGTTTTTAAAGACACACTGCTAATGTGAGCCATACTGGAATTAACGGAGTCACCACATTCCCTCCCTCTCCTCCAAACCACCCTTCTCTGGATGTCGGCATCCGCACCATTGATACGGGGCCTAGATAGGAACAGGGGATGTAAGGGTTAAGGAATAGCAAGAAGGGAATGATGAGGGAAAGAGTTGAGATAAGGTGTCCTTGCCTTGATTGATAGTTTCCCGAAAAACAGATGGTTTGCATGGCAAGATGAGCTGAGATATATGGTTTCTGGGTCTTATCAGCATAAAACCAGTTAGGACTGGGTCTGTGGTTTGGATAACAGCCAACAACCAATTAAGCCTGCACAAAGTATGGGGTTAACCAGCGGACACGAGGAAGAGGAGCCTGACTTCATCCTGAAGACCCCTGATGACCACCACAAGGAGACACTGCGCAAACTCAGCTGGGAGGAGACTATGGAAATGCTAATTTAAATACGAAGCGGGGATAGGTAATGCATATGTATAGGCGTATTACAAAATATTATGAATATGTAATCATCTGCTCTATAAATTAAAGACAGTGGTGCTATAAGGGTGCACACAATAGGAGGAGCGATCCCCTGTGTGCCCAGCGCTGAATAAACATACCTACTTTACAATCTATCAGATTGTGGAGTCTGTTTTCCGCACGTCACCATCATCTGCAAATTCTAACTCTCCTTTTTAAAAAAAAAAATCCATAACTGATGAGGTTCACAGATAACACAATGTGCATCTTACTGCCCTGGCTTTCCATTTCAGCAGCATTTTCCATCTCTCTCATGTGCTATTGTCATGTGTAGGAATAGGCTAGCATCCATGTGAATAACTTACGAACAGCCCTCTGGTTGTTCAAAAGCCAAAAGGTGACTGTGCCTTCAGGTGGATATTTGAGGTCAGTGTACAGCTGCTTAGGACCCATCTGTTTTCCTCTCAGTCTTAACTGCCACGAACAGAGCAAAAGCACACTTGCCAAACCTCACAGTTTTCTCTAATTTATGTTGCAAGCTGCTGGAAGGGTAGGTCTGTTGTTTTCTCATGAAAGAGATGCCAGGCGTACCAGCAACATGACATTAATTGCAACACGAGCAAATAATTTCCCTGATTCCTTTCTGTTTAGTGGACGCAAGGCCAGAAGATGATGCTCACAGCGATGTACATTGCCAACAAATGCAACGCTCAAATCAAGAATAGCACATCCCTTCCCAGACCCTGCAATTTCTTTCAAAAGCTCTACAGTGGCTTCCGCTTGCACAAAGAAGCTGAAAATGTTATTAATAGTATAGTGTCTTTAAAAAGACCCAGTCAAATTCATTAAGCCCACTGACCTTTTGCTGAGGGAATTCTGTGGACTGTCCGCTCGTTACACATAGGAGCCCGGTGTTTCCGATTCTATTTAATTTATTGTTTCTCCTGGCAAACAGGCTGGGGGAAGAAAAGCTTCAGGGCCAGGTCTCAATGCAGTCTTTATAATGTGGTTTTCGTAACAGAGTGCTGTGCGCGTTCTGAACAAAGTCTCTCTTACTTCTGCATCAAGTGCTGCGACAGTCTGAATGGTGCCACAGGCGTCAAGATGAAGAGTGCTTCTCTGCATCCTTTTTTCCATCAAATGGAAAATACCAACCTCTCTGCTAGCTCAGGGAGTTCCCCAGCCATCACAGTGCACCCAGGCTGGCATCAGACCAGCCCTGCTGTGGGAGCCGTGCTCTGCTTGGGTATGTCTGCACTGGCACTGAAGTGCAGATTAGGACCATGCTGTGCTTGAGTTCACACTGCCCAGCCCAGGGTCCTTCTGCAGGAGTGGACTGAAAGATACGCTTCGGCTACTGTTTTGCCAATCGACAGAGTGAGCACATGGACACAGGCACCAAATTAAAAAAGCAAGCTTATTTTTGCTTATGTTTAAAGTGATAAAATAATGAGAAAAATAATACAGTGAAAATAAAGCAAGATAAGGTAAAGCAGCAAAATAATAAGCAAACTACAATAGCAAGCAGAAAGTAAGGTAATGCACCTAATAATTACTATACAGAGTCAGCGACAGTGATTAAGATCCATCACCAATTGCCCTGATAATACGTTACCATCATCCAGATCTGCAGTTGCTGGGGAGCCTGGTTGCAGCGAGGATTTGGAGAGAACCCTTCCCAGCAATTGGGAAATTTCTATACAGTGTGTCACGTCCACTGTATAGATGAGGCTTCCAAATTCCCTGCAAACGGTCCCTGCTTTTGTACAGTTAAATAAACAACTTTCTATCTTAAACTGCAAAAAAACCATTTGCTGTATTTTTTTTTCCGTGTTAACTTTTTCTTGTGTTTGGCCAGAACCCGAAAAAAAGTTAAGAAGAAGTAAAGGTATCTGGTTATCTTTGGCTATACACATTAGCTATATTGTTTTTAGGTTGTGAGGTTCATCTAGAGGTCAGCTTTGATGCAGGGCCTCGCTGCTCAGGCCCCAGTATTTCAGCTCCTAATGGGCACTGAGTCCCTGGGAGCACACAACAGCTCCGCTGAGGTAAAAACTCCTGAAACACAGGGTGCAAAGGGTGGGCCCTCCTATCACAGACACAGCCATCATTCACTGCGCTCTGATCCCTTTTGTACCCACAGTGCTAGGATGTGTGCAAAGCCAGCTGGACAACCCATCAGTTCTACCTGTCTGCATGCGTGTCTATAGAGGAAGGTACTGTGAAGCCAGAGCGTGGGACTGTCGACTTGCTGCACGCTAACTCTGTAGAACACTCATCGTGGCCATTTACTCTTCCCTGAAAACAGCGTATTCTCCTTCAATGAGAATTGAAAAGATACTTTACAGCACATTAAGTTTCCCATGCTCATAAGCCTCCAGCCAACAGGAATGCTGGATGGTTAAATATTAATCTGAATCAACTTTCAGAGCAGTTTTGTTAAACTGTTTTCAATTTCTGTGTATTGACACTCAGCATTAAAGGGGATGCAATTCATTTTTTTTTTTCCAAATGAACTACAGTTTACTGAGAAAAGCTTCATTCCGAATAAAAGGGTCAACACAGGAGCTTAGCTTGGTTCAATGATCCATTTTAAAAATGTGAAACTAGTCAATTTGGATTAATTTTTTCTCTAAGAACCACAGTGTAGATAAGCCCCACAGAGATATTATTCTTCTCTCGTTGTCCTTGATTTTCAGCCGAAGAGCTTAGGAGAACCCTTCAGACCGCAAAGCCTGCAATGCAGCAAATAGAATACTTCTAGATGCGATGTTGAAGGTACACAATGAATTGTATTTAAGAAGCATTAATCCCTGAGATTGAAATGTTGCCCAAGGCAGGACAGGATCAAGCTTAACGCTGTTGGATTTTTTTCCATTTGTTTGGCTGCCTGAGCATGTCTATATTCAGTGAGTACGGGTTCATCTTGGAGTCTTGGGTGTTTGATTTGAGAAACGAAACCTAATTTCCAACTTGCTTGCCGTTTACGCTCGGCATTTCTCCACATTCACGGAAGGTTTTCTGCCTTGGTATTTTGAGTGGGCAAATCCCAACACTAGCAAAATATCTTTTCAGCCTGAGCACGGCTGCTGGGATTTGTTAGACCAACACAGAGGCGGACATATGTTGATTTTTACATCCAAGCCCTTTGTAGATAAGAAATTTCTGAAGGCGTTGTGTGGTCTGCAGTCAGGAGAGCACTGCTGCCCGGCTGGGAGGTACGCTGCCAGCCACCCCGCATTGGCAGTTTGGTTACATCTCTGCACAGGGACAAGTTACAGTGTAAGTTTGCATCTGCTCTGGAAAGAAGTAGCTGAAATCTAACTATACACGTTGTTCTCCTAAGGTTTCTGTTTTGATAAATGCTGTTAATATGTATACCTGGGTCTCATTTTCAAACTGAAGAGCCAAGTAGCTAACAGCTTCTTGCTTGGCAGTTTCTCTCCTCTCCACCACCCCCATGACTCTGGAGAGAAACACGAGAAGAAAATAAACACCTGTGTACATAACAAGCCTAATGAGGTTTCTGTTTCAGGGCAGATTTGCATATACGACGTTAAAATTGAGTTTAGCTTTAACTGGAAGGTGGCTTGTATGCTGGTTGTTAGGACTGTGCTCTTGCAACTGGATACAAGAGATTATAGAGCCCTGAACTCATTGCTGGGACTCTCAGCAAAGCTGCAGTAACACAGCCTGATGGCTAATAAAAGAGGAAATAACAGAGCTGTAACTCACAGCAATATTATTTCCACACAAAAAGAATATAGAGTGTTTATAAGCCATCACCACAGTAGCTCTACGATGGCTTCAGTGACATTCTTAATTTCCTTTGTTTATTTAACTCTCATGATTTTTCCAGCCTGGGTAATCTTCCCTGAAATAATTTGAAAAATTGGCTTCAATATAAAAAGTACATTCTGCTTGCAGCAGGTAATATAATTTCTATATACAGTCTGCAGAAAATTTGAAAACTCTTCTTCTTATACAAAAGAAAATAAATACACAGGAAAAAAAGTGATATTTCTGTAATATATACACATGGCCAGTGTTAGAACAGGTCATTGATGTTTTGCACATGCACACGACCACTTTACTCACAAATAAGTTGGTGGGAAAACTACTGTATTTTCTCCACTGCTGTCATTGATACAATTATATCATCCGTCCCCCCTGCATTGCCATCTGCAGCATAATTTCTTAGCTCTGAGAACTTTGTTTGCATCAGCTGCCCTGCATGGAATCAGTTGCAGTCACACAAATAGAAGTTCAGCTTAACTATTTTCCTGTTTGAAAAATCACTCGTACCTGAAGCAGGCAATGCTTCATTTCCCTTTCTGGTTTGTCACCCATCCTTTTCCCTCCCTACAGCTATGAAAATAATTATCTCCATGACAGTACCAAAATTTTGCTATCTGCCTCTCTCTCTCTTCAAAAGCACACTCAGTAATACTTGGTGATAATCGATCAAAAATATTACAATAATAAGTTTTCAACGCAGCCTTCACAGACACATTCACCCACCCAGCTCTGGGATTTCTGTGCTGTGAGAGCTGAGGAGTGGGAGTCAGGCTTCCAGGGGCTTCCTTTTATCCCTGCCACTGATTCTGAGGAGCAAGTTTCTATACCCATCTCCACAATCAACACACACCCCAGGTGCTCAAAATTCATGGTCGCTCTCACCTTCCTTCCCTTCTTGTGATTGCTCTTTTTACATGGGAATAGCACATGAACCTCAGCTCCTGCTTGATGCACTGTTACCAGGCACATCCTCTGCAAAGGCTTCCAATTCTCCACTCGGTCGGTTCCAGACAGATGGAGACTATTTTTTTATAACCCAGTTTGCAGTTAAACAACTAATACTACCTATCCCAAAAGAGTCCCTAGAAGCTGAATATTTTCAACACTTTTCAACACTCAGCTGCAACATCTTATTGACATGTAAAATCCTTTCCGGATTAGATACTACAAATCATAAACCAAATTCGTCATGGCAGTAATAACAACTGAGATGATAAAATAACCCAAAGACATCAACCAGAAAGCAATGCTAAGAGTCATCCTACTGTCAGTCTCCCTTTTCCTCTTCACAGCTCTGGGATAACAGTCCAGCTTTCCTCAGCCTTCAGATAGAAAACCTGTGAGTATTGCACTTGAAGCTGCTTTGTTGGGTTTTTTTTGCTTTATGAAAGTACCACTCAGCGAGCACTGCAAGCATATAAAGTGTAAGTGCTTCTAAGTGTAATACTTTTTTAAAAAAATTACATATATTTAAGAAATTTTAAACTATTTGACTAAGTTAAACTGAGGTGCATCCTGGCTTCTGTGTTTGCCCTGTCGCTGCCATCTGTGGAACAGAAGCAATGGCAACGGTAGTGGGATGGATCAGGAAGAAATGGATAAACACACCTGCAAAGCCTTTCGTTGTACTCCCTGTGATGTAACTGGGACTCCAGGTGGTGATTTCATTTGGAGTAGGACCAGGTCCAACAAGAAACTGGCATTTTTAAATTAGAAGACTGATGAGGCTGCACCCACACTCCTGTGTAAAGAGAGCTCCTTGCAGAAAACCTTAGAAACATCTTTTTAATTGCAGTAGGAAGGCTTGGTTGTAAACCAAACTCAATTGCGTTCCCTCCAGGCAAGGCCAGGGACAACAGCAAGAAGGAACGGCAGCTATCTCACTCTTCTACAGGCTACCATGGTCTTCAGAAGGATTGGAAAGATCCCATAGCCTCACTGCTGCAGCTGTGGGTGCTGCACGAGGTGGGGAATGGCACACGCGAGGTGGGGAATGGCACACATGAGGTGGCCGACAAGGAAGATGAGCAAAAAGCAGCACAAAAGCAACGTCACTGTGTGCAGAAGGCTGGAGCCAGAGACGTGGCTTTCAACATCAGTTCTGCCAAAAACGTACAAATACGATCCTGTCCAAACCAGTCAACTGCTCCATGCAAGCTTTTCTCCATCTGTTTGAAAAATTGGAATTGCATAAATGCCATAAATGGCATTCTGCTACTGGTCTTCACTGTCGCTCTTCAGTATTAGAATTGTTGCATCTAGTAAAGAATTTGCAACTCAGTGGAATTTGAGGGGAAAAATATTGTTTAATACTTTGGACGGATTCAAAAGTGGAATTACGCCTGTGCAGTCATGTTCACTGTTCACTTCTGGGGACATGCAACTAACCACACACAGCAGGGCTTGACCTAGTGCAAGGCAAAAGGTAACCTCTGCAGATAACAGCACCACGTCAGTCTGTGAACAGAAGTGGATTCCTAATGTCCATAGCCTTGTCAAATTACTGGTTAGAAATTAGAGGGTGAAGAAGAAATAATAAAGGTATAGCTCAGTGTATTTTAACGCAGAGCATTTTGAGGAAATGCAAGCTGTCCATAGGTGAAGCTAAATGGGTAAATAAACAGAACAGACACAGGAAAGTAAGTGCATGAAAATCTCATGCCAGTGGAAATATGTCCTAGACTATGTGTGCTGTCAAGCAGTGAACAAAATAAAAAGATCTTGCTGTATGAGAAAGGCAAGTGGTTTCAAATAGTTCTTTAGTACTGGTAAAAAGAAGGTCAGGTATTGAGATGCCTGTCTCACTTCCATGGACATTGAGGGGAGTGATTCACAGAGAGCATGCAAGAAGCAGTGCCACGGCGGAGCTGGGAAGGACACAAGTAAGGCTGAATGGGTGGTCCTGTTTGTTTTTTTCATAATGCAAGAATAACAGAATATGAAATTAAATTTGAAGGCAATATATTTAAGCTGACAATTACATCTTCAATGTTACCTTGAATATCAAATAGTTCAAGAGCAATGAAATGTTCTCTTGCAACTTGATAGATTTTGTAGTGAAGGTAGGCAATAAAAGCATGAAACGGGTACGTATGTGCAAAGAGAACCTTCCTAATACCTCCAGATAGTATCAACAAAAGAACAGGGGGATAGAGAACATCTTGCAGCGGATGTGCAACCCACTGGCTTCTTTTGCCAGGCTTCTGTAAATGGGCATCCTCACAACTGGTTGCTGCAGGTAAGGTTTGCTGCTTTCTCTGAGACACGCAAGTTGGCTCCTTACAGAGGCAAGGGACTGCCTGGGTTTGGCAGTTTTTATCAAGTTTGACCTAAGATATTCTTGCAGCTGATCCACTAAGTGAAAAAAGACACTGATTAACACATATGTAATCTTTGCTGCAGTATTAAGTGGCAAAAATCATGACAGACGCCAGAACTAGCCAGAAGTTTCCCAAGGTGGGAGAGGAAATACTAACAGAAATTGGAATGAATACCAGAATACTTGGTAAATTAATTAAAAGATGGAAAGACTGAAAAAAAAATCTGGAGCCAGATACTAGCCACAGAGACATTTTGAAGAAACAGGTAAGAGATAAAGGAGGCACTTCAGGAAATGTATTTCAATCCTTGCAAATAAGCTGCAACTTGTAGTAGCGATCTCTTCTTACTAAAACTATCCAAGTTACAAGCGGGGGAGGCTCGTTGTTGGCGTGGTGGAGCGGCATCCCGCGGCTGTGCACACCGGCAGCCAAAGGCTTCGCGTCTGCCCAACGCGAAAGAGATGGGAGATCGCAGACGGGAGAAATCAGGCAGGGAAATGTCTGTCGCTGAACGTCTGTGAACGCCGCTCCCCACTTCGCCTCCCGAGGGGTCCTGGGGGGCTCTGGCGCCTGCAACCCTCCACGAGTGCCTGGAGCAGGGGCCGTGCACAACCCCCATCTCCCACGGGCAGCAGCTCCCCCGCGGCCGGGGCTGTCGGGCAGCGCTTCCAGCCGGGCTGCCTGGAGGTGGCGGATCGGGCGGCAGCGGAGTTAGGCAGGAACTCGGGAGAAGAGCTCTGCCCAGCCGTGGGATGCAGTTCACCCGCGCCGTGGGCTCGCTGAGAGCACTGACCTGCCGGACTCACGCTGTATCCGCTGCACAGAGCCTCCGGGGAGCTTGGGAACGGGAGAACTTCCCTGAGACAGGCAGCGCGGCCGGGAGAGCGCGTTCACTTTCTGAAAGTGCGTTAAATTGAGGCTCGGGATGAGCAGCTGCTCGCGGGCGGGAGCTCCAAGCCCCGGGATGCCGGGCTGCGCGTTTCCCCCGGGCTGGGTGTAAGTTATTAGTAACAACATCAACGCCGGCACCGCCTCGCCGCTGAGCAGCCGGGCGCACCCCGCCCAGCACCATGCTCCCTTGCGTCCCTCCCGCGACACCTCCGGGAGGTGTCAGCGCTGCCCCCCTCAACCTCCCTCCCGGCGACGGGGCCCGAGCTGTGTCCCGGGGAGGGGGCCGCCCCCGGCAGCAGGCGGCGCTCCGCGGCCGGAGCTCTGTGCTGCAGCGGCGGCGGGGCCGGTGCGGAGCGAGCGGGGAGCAGCCGGTCCCGGTCGGGAGGAGGCAGCGCCTG